>OU426983.1:73979262-74206762 GCA_911387785.2 Aelia acuminata | reverse complement strand
TGGTACTCCTGCCGAAGGGTAAGGGGTCTCCTGATGACCCTACATCCTA
This sequence comes from Aelia acuminata, assembly GCA_911387785.2. Lineage (NCBI taxonomy): Eukaryota > Metazoa > Arthropoda > Insecta > Hemiptera > Pentatomidae > Aelia > Aelia acuminata. Next base: position 74,206,713 of record OU426983.1, on the reverse strand, counting down.
TCGTCCAATCTGTCTTCTAAACACTGCTGGTAAAATTCTGGAGAGGATTGTATGTAATAGAATTACAGAGCTTATTGAGGGAAGTCGAGGACTATCTGAAAAACAATATGGTTTTCGGAAAGGTAGGTCAACAGTCGATGCAATAGACTTCGTGATAAAGTCAGCCAGAGAAGCCACTGCCGGAAAAAGGTGGAGAAGGGGTGGAAAGAAGTATTGCGCCGTGATAACGCTAGACGTCAAGAATGCGTTTAACTCAGCAAGATGGGATTGCATCATGGAAGAGTTGCGTAAGAAAAAACTTCCACAGTACCTCCTTAAAATTGTTACCAGTTATTTTTCAGACAGAATCCTGAGGTATGAAACAGATGCAGGACCAAGAACCTACAAAATAACAGGAGGCGTTCCCCAAGGTTCTGTATTAGGACCGCTGTTATGGAATGTTATGTACGATGCCGTGCTCAGACTTCCTATGCCAGAAGGAATTACCACGCTGGGATTCGCAGACGATCTTGCGATCATTGTTCGTGGAAAGCTTTTGGAAGACATAACGTACAAGGCCAATAGCGCAATATTTAATATTCGCCAGTGGCTCTCGTCCGTGGGCCTACAACTAGCTGATCACAAGACTGAGACTGTACTTATTACCAGCAGGAAAGTGAGGGAAAGGATCAATTTGAGCGTTGGAGAGATCGACATCCTCTCAAAGCCATCCATTAAATACTTAGGTGTGCGGATTGATGCCAGGATGCGGTTTGATGAACACCTGCAAGAAGTCAGTATGAAAGCAGTGAAAGTAGCGAACGCATTGGCTAGAATCATGCCAAATATTGGTGGGCCAGCGCAAAACCGGAGAAGGCTCCTTGCTAATGTTACCAACTCGGTGCTTTTGTATGCTGCTCCAGTTTGGTTACATGCCTTCCAAGCGAGGTCATACTCTCGTAAGGCGATTAGTGCGCATCGAAGAAATGCTTTACGCGTCGCAAGAGCATTTCGCACTGTGTCGTATGATGCCGTATGTATCATCGCCGATATGACTCCAATAGACCTACTGGCCGAAGAGCGTGGCAGAATCTACCGCAGAAAACGGGAAGCGCCAGAAGCACACTGGCTAACGATAACAAAAGACGAGAGAAAGGAAACTCTTCGCAGATGGCAGAGGCGCTGGGACTCATCATTATCTGGAAGGTGGACAAACCGCCTGATACCAGATATCGCATCGTGGGTGAATCGCACACATGGAGAGGTTGATTATTTCCTTACTCAACTGCTCTCTGGACATGGTTGCTTCAGGGCATATCTCTATCGGTTCAAGCTGGAAGAAGAATCATCATGTACCACCTGCGCTCCATTAGATGAAACAGTGGAACATGCTTTCTTCGCATGCAAGAAATTTACTGGGGAGAAGGGTGAATTAGATATGGTGCTGGGTAAAAGATCCACACCGGAAAATCTGGTACAGCTCATGTTGACCAGTCAAGAGAACTGGAATGCTGTTTCAGATTATGCCGCGAGAGTAGGAGGAAAATTGAGAGCTCAGGAGCGAGAGAGAAGGGGTCAAGTACCAGGAAGGGTACAGTAGAGAAGTAGGCGCCTAGCCATCCTGCCCACCGCGAAGTAATGCCTGCCAGCAGTTCCGCGGTGTGGCATTGCAAAGTATGTAGGAGGTTTTTTAGTGAGTAGGAATCTCACACTGTTGTGGGTTTAACCCCCACTTCGTCTAATGAAAGATTTTTCCCCTACAAAAAAAAAAAAAAAAAAAAAAAAAAAAAAAAAAAAAAAAAAAAACACACACACGCGCGCGCGCACGCACGCAGGCACGCACCCACACACACGCACCCACACACACGCACACACACACACACACACACACAGACCATTTCGCGGGACTTGGTTAATTGGACTCAGGGGACCCCAAAACGTGTATTTCCGTTGAAAACAGGAAGTCGAAATTTTTCAGGATCGCAATACTTCCACTTACTATATATTTCATATATAGGTAAGTGAAAGTAAAAAATGAAATTGAATACCATTAGAAACATACAACAGAGTCCAATGTTCCAGTATTAAAAAATACTCAAACAAATAATAGGATACAATAATACACTTTGAATATCATGTTTCTACGTTTATTTGCTACGATATATGATAGAAAAAAATTCTGTACTCAAGACTTAGCTCATAAGCGTATAACCTACCCTGTTATAGGACCATTATCACTGGTCTCTACCGACTTGTTTGTGATGTATTACATAGACTTGTTTTTTGTTTTTGTTAAATATTTTTATTCCTGAGTGTAACCTTCCTTTCATTAGAATCGCTATTGATGACTTAACAGAACTCATATCATGCCTTTTCAGTTAAAATAAGGGCCTTAATTAGCTTTTTTAGATTGAGCTTAAGATAGACATCTTGAGATAAGAAAGACACAGCTTACAAACTTTGGTCACTCAAAAGGGATACCCAAACCCCCCACAGTTGAGATAGGATGGACCCAAATGGCTCAGTCACCTTTGCCTTCTTTTGAACCACTCAGATGTTTTTGGGATACTGTCTTGGGATTGAAAATGAGATCTTGGCCAAGGTTAAATAAAAAAAATAACACTTAAACAAAAAACACTTCCTAGATGAAATAAAAGCTAATCAGATTAATAAAAGTGTTTTTTTATTATTATTCCATTTTTCTTTGTTTTATCAGTGAGTGTGAGGTTATAAACAATCATGGACGACAGTTTCTTCCATTGGGCTAACTCATAAGTACCAAAAATTTAAAATAAAAGAAGATAAGTAAGTTAACAAAAGTTACTAACAGCATAGATATCCTGGTAACCACCTGTTCCATTGGTCCTATGGCATTTGAAAGTAAAGTTATTTTTAGGATTTTGTGGATTAACATACTGGATAGCAACTCTACCCTCCACGCTTCCAAGAGCAAAACCTTCAAAATAAAAAGTAATAAAAATAATTAATTTATTCAAATGAAACTTAAATTTTTAAGCAAGATGCATGGATGAGAGGGAAAAACAATTTAGCAGTGTAGGAAATTGAATAATTTATTATTTACGATTCAGTAATTCATTTCAATAATACAAAATGCTAATTGCCAACATATAGAGTGAGTTAAGAAACAGTTTATAAATAATATTTCTTAACTCACTCTGCAATGCAAAACACTGAAGTACAAAAAGGCTCAATGATATTTCAGAAATTTAATATATCAACAACAAACTTTATAGTTTTGATTTTTTTTTTTTTTTTCAAATTTTAAGCATTAGGATTTATCCCATTTTAAAAGTAAATGTATCATACCCTCTCGGCTATGGCAAACTGTCGATTGAGAATAATCGTCATTTTTTTTATTGGCCATTTTCTGTTGCTTAACATAGTTAAAGGCCTGCAACTTAGCAACATTTTACAATAAATTTATGATCATCTGTTCTTATTTTTCCACCAAACAACTTATGTTAAATAGATTGCTTTTGAGTACATTTATTTGGTGATAAGAATTGAACCATAATGATTATAAATAAAATCAAACTTTTTGAAAAATAAATACAGAAAACAACAAACCAAAGCAAAAGGACACATACCCGTTGGCTGGTTCTTCTTATCTCGGAAAATAGCAACACACCTATGTTGATATTTTAGGGGCGATTCAACCCTTTTAAATTCTTGAGGACCACCTTCCAGCTGATATATAATCAAACCCCTTGCAGCCGTTCCAACAACTGCCATTGGATAATCCTATTATTAGAAAATAGATAAGCAATATATAAATGAAAAAAATTATTGAGGTGGTCTTTATAGTCTTAAATTCTCAATAAATCAATATTTCAAAACCAACAGCAAAAAAATATGTAAGTAATTGTAAAATTAACTGTAAAAGAGCAGCTAAATTTAATAACAAGCTCATGTACAAAACTAATAGTTCTATAACAGTATCTTGCAATATTACCCTAAGAAGTAAATTTACAGAAACAAAAGACAGCACTCAAAAAAAAAAAATTCTCGAATCCAAGAACTGTCTACCCAGAAATATGAGAGCCTCTTCAATTGCCTTCTTCAAGCACCAAAAAAAGCATTAATTGATGATTTATGACCAGGTAAATTACTTAGGAGGTGGGGGCTTTGAAGTCCTTTCTTTTATATAAACTGTTACTTCTTTAAGAGTAACAGGAAGGTTATCAACATTAAGAGATAGGGAAGAAAAACTTTTTTACTTTGACTTACCTATATATGAAATATATAGTAAGGGAAAGTATTCGTGGGAAATGATCATGAAAAATGTCGACTTCCGGTTTTCAACAGAAATACACGTTTTGGGGTCCCCTGAATCCAAATAGCCAAGTCCAGCGATATGGTGTGTGAGAACAGACTAGCTCAAAAACTATAAACCGTACAAACCTGAAATTGGATATTTGATGTATGTATATGGCCATGATGTGACAGCAAAAATTTCATCAAAATTGGTCAAACGGAGGGGGTACTTTTTTAAATGTATTTTGTCTAATTTTTACGTCTTTTTTTCTATTTTCTCAAAAACGGCTCAAACAATTTTGATTAAATTTGGTATTTGATGTATCTATATTCCCGCGATGCGACAGCCGAAATTTTGTTTGCCAAGAATTCATCAAAGTTGGTTTAACAGAGGGGACACTTTACTTTATAAATGTTGTATCATTTTTAAGTTTGTTTTTTTATTTACTTAAAAGCGGGTGTAACAATTTTGATCAAACTTAGTCTTTGATGGTTTTATGTGCCAGCCAAGATTTCATCAAAATTGGTCTAACAGAGGAGGCACTTTACTTAATAAATTTTGTCGTTTCTATGAAAAACCACCATCTAGTCTGATCGCACCATTCGAAAGACTAAACATCAATTTTAAAGGAGCAATTCCGTCTATTTCAAGGAATAAATACATATTGATGAATATTCAAGGTTCCCTTTTGCGGTGCCATGACCCGGACATGTCATCTGTTACTGTGATAAGAAGTCTTACTCTTATATTCTTAATTTTTTTGGCATGCCAGCATTCATACACTCAGAACAAGGAATAAGCTTCATGTCAGCTGAGCTTCTAAACTATTTAGTTTCTCAAGGGATCGCTACTAGTCGCTCCTCACCATATAACCCAACAGGCAATTCCCAGGTGTAAGGTATAATGGTATTATATGGAGGACGATATCACTTATGTTGAAATCTAAAAATCTTAAAACAGAACAATGGGAAAGCATTATACCAGAAGCTCTCTATTCAATCCGTTCCCTTTTATGGACTTCTACAAAAGTCATGCCATATGAAAGGATATTTAAACATCCTAGGCGATCTTTCTATGGAATTTCAAATCCTGATTGGCTTATGAACCCAGGCCATGTTTATGTTAGAAAACAAAATAAGATTAGCATATATGAGCCATTGGTGAAAGAGGCTCATTTGATCGAAGCGAACCCCGATTATGCGAGAATCATCTACCCAGATGGCAAAGAAGCTCTGGTATCGACACCCCATATTGCAGCTTTTTCTGAATCTGTTTAACAACATACTGAAACAGTCAACGAGGGAGTCGACCAATTGAATTCGAGAGGGCAAGATGAACAGGTTAATGTAATAGAGATCATGAGAGAGAAAAAGAAGTAAAATCAAAGACAAAGACCACTCTAGTTCCTGAACCAGCTACCAATTCAGAAGTTATTCAAGAATTTGACGAAATAGAGAGTGAACAGAAACCCGAACCAACTAACGCCCCAGCAACAAGAGGATCACCGACTCCTAGGCAATCATATAGAAGCATAAAAATTCCTGCTAATCTTTCGGACTATGTACTAAAATAAAAGATGGGATGAATGTCCTGTAAATAACACATGATATATTAATCAACAATTATTATAACATTGTTTGTAAAAAGTAGTAATCTATTTTTTGTCAAATAAAGCCTTTCTATACAAGGTATAATTTCCATAACAATGCTCTAAAATTTCAAGCAAAAAATTCATTATAATCATTATTTTCCCAAAATAATTTTCTTAATATAAGATAATGGCATCCTTAGTGGGGTTATTAAGAATAATGAGTGCTGAAGAATTGACAAGAGCTAAGACAAAGCTCGGTGGAAAAGACTCTTTATGAGTTTAGTCACTCCAATGATGAAAAACTTGGATCCAAGAAAAAACCTGGAGTGAAATTTGACAACAGTAAATTGGATATAGGCAGGCGCAATTGACTATAGGGTGCACTAGTAGTTTTACAAAATGTCGGAAGGAACGGGGATAGATGTAGTTGATGTGATAGAGATAATTGGTGATTTTAAGAGACCATTAATTGAAGGGCATGCTATCCTTGATGCAAACCACATAATTACATGTGGAATAATATCTATGAGTAAAAAAAACAGTCATTTTACAAGCCTTGTGCCTTCAAACAAGCGATCTTAAAGGACTGCCCCATCAAATAAAAGTGGAAATCAAATTTATTAATAATAATAAGCAACTTTCGTGTAAAGCTGGTACTTCTGGTAAATGCAAACACATCATTGTAACTTTACTCTCCGTTTAGTAATAACATTAATTACCTATTCATACAATCATTGTTATGGCAGCTGTCATTTTCATGATAGCTTAGTTTCTTTGTCATACTACTTATTTATATGTCAAAACTTTCAGGCATCGCATTGAAAACTTGGAACCATTAAGCACAACGGATTTAATACAAAAATGAGGAAAATTAAAAAAGAAAAACGAATCTATGACACTATGGTCCCAATGTTATTTGCATAAAACTAGCATTTTGGAATAATAAAATGTCAAATACTAATATTTACCTGAATAAATATAGTCACTTTCTTTAAAATGAAGACTACATATTGTCAAATGTTTTGAAACAGGCTTATCTATTCTTAATTTTACAATCCACCCTTTAAGAAGCTTTTTATGTTCTGGAAATAAATGGAATTACTTGTCTTTTGATTTTCTAATTGAACACTGAGGGACCGAGCAATTAGACATTTTTCAAATAATTTTTTGCTCAATCGGGTTTTAATTATGGAAAAATAAAATAAAAACGCCAAAAAACCCTATGAATCCCAGGTAATGGCCCGGCTTCATTGCCCGTTTTTCTAGTTCCTGAAAGAAGCAGCACCATCGCTTGCACTCGCCTATAAGAATAGCCTAGAACTATTGCAGCTTGATAAAAAGGTGAGAACCTTATTATTGGCAGATTCTAATATAGATAAAACAGAATTAAATGATTAATTTGACAACGGTATGAGATATCATGTCAAGTAGAGCTTTCACCTTAATAGAATGGCATTTTATAATATGAACTATACCAAGGAAAATAATTTTTCAGTATTCGGATCATCAAACTGTTAAAGAAACGGAAGAAGATTATTGCTGCATTGCTGAATTAGCATTCCCTAATTCAAAGAAGAGAAATAAGTCAGCCACATTTCGGCACCATGCTGGCTTTTCCCTTAGGTAACATAGGGGAACTAGTACCTTATTTTTGTTTATAATAATTTGAATTAATTTAGGAATTTAATTGCATTTTCTGAATTTTTTCAAGTCATAAATGTAATAGTAAAAAATATGTGAGCTTACAACATCAGCACAATAACATCGCTCAGGAAGTGGAAGTTGCCGTATAGGTTGTGGACTTCGGGTATCCCAGAACTAAAAAAACAATAGAAAATTAATATACATTAGAGTGAATAATTTATCTATCGCATTGAATATTAACAATAAAACAACCTTTAAAGTCTTATCCCAAGAACCAGTCATAAGACAAGAATAATTAGTAGCCTTAATCCAGTGACAAGTCTTTACAGGAGCATCATGTGCAGCAACTTGTATTGTCTGATTACTTGCCAGATCCCAGCACTTAACCATTTTATCACACGCGGCCATAAAAACTTTAGTACCATCCTACACACAATAACAATAACTAACGTTACAGTATTTCTTTACAAAATTCGTAAACTTAAAAAAAAAAAAGATACTTGCATCACTCCAACAAACATCTAGTACTGGACCTTGCATAGTCTGCATAGATTTGGGAATAGTTTTTCCTGACTGTTCGACCTCCCAACATCTTACCTATTAAATAAAAAGATATGAACCAAATGACAATAACATAATATATCACATTTCAATAAGATGTAAAATACATTGTTATCCCATGAACCAGCAATAAGAAAATTCTGTGGGAGAGTAGAAGGACTGAAAGCTAAAGAGGAGATGGAATCATCAGGGGGAGATGATACTTCAAAGTCTTTCATTGGATTCGCAGATGAAGGCGTAACTGTGGCTCCAAAAGAGCTGGATGTATTTAATCCTCCTCCAGTAAACATCTGTAAGGCAATGTAAAAATATATGACAAAATAGAATTTTCAATTATGAAAACTACATTAAAAAATTAGTTGATCATCGGAATCTTGACATCTAAGCATTGCATATAAATTTTGGATAAAGAGGTATTACTAAGAAGATCACATCTAATTAACACTCCACTCACATATTTCTACCTTAAAAATTACTTTATAAGATGAAAATAGCACTAGAAACGTTATCATATCATGTCAACATAAACATTCATAGGACAATCACAATAATAAGAAATTTGTTCTAACCTTTGACAACTATTTGAATATGTTGCTTAAACAATTAGTGACAAGCTGGCAGGGAAGAACTTCGAAAAATAAATACACAGTCTTAAAAAAAAGTTGAGTTTTAATCCATAGAACCTAACGGAACGGTCGCAACCTAGGGAATAATGGCGCAAAATTCAAATAGATTGAGTCAGAAAAAAAGCAATAATAAATATATATCTCTTCGAAATCTGACAATGCGCAAAAAATGTTTAAACGAAGCAGCAAATTAATATAAAATTAAATGAACAAAATCTCAAAACTCAAGAATGAATAAATAATGTTGTATATCGATTTAAACTCGATTCATAATGAGTGTTTATCAATTAAATTTGTTATTGTCTTGAGTGGTAGATTTCTTCTTTTAAAGATATGTAATTAAATCATATTTTATTTCTCGGTTATTTGTATGAATATAAAATTAATTGTTTTTTCAATATCTTTATTGGCTCATTTATTACAATTATTTGAATAATCGAATCCCAACTTCTTCATGCTTTCTGCGAAAGTTCAATGACATAAATGTGTGAGGTATGGCTTAAGTAGCTATTCCGGCAACTTTAAATGAATGTCTGCGAATTATAATTTGTAACTTAACAAAAAGCATTACATAATGGCCGTTAATTTAGATAAGAACAAAGCTGCTATGATTTCAGCTTGGAAAGAAGTTTTGGATGATAAATCTCCCACTAACTGGTATGTGAGCGACCGGTATTACGTTCATCCACTTTATTTGATAAACTTAAAGTGGATGTAGTACTAATATAATGTGCTTAAAGTGTACAATTTTAAATTTAATAATTTATTTACAGGGCTCTCTTTGGGTATGAAGGTCAAACCAATGATTTGAATGTTGTTTCCAAAGGAGGTATAATATATTTGTTTATGCTTATTTTTAACTTATATGTTTATTTAAGCATATATTTACCAATATTTATAATTTTTTAAGATGGTGGTATAGAGGAATTGAAGGAAGAGTTTAGTAGTGGACAGATAATGTATGCATTTTTGAAAGTATTGGACCCTAAGACAAGCCTCCCAAAATGTGTTCTAATCAATTGGGTTTGTTATGCATATTTTTACTTTTGTATTAATTTTTTTTTTTTAAATAATATATATTTTTCATTCCCGTGCAATTTAGCAAGGAGAGGGTGCACCTCTTGTACGGAAGGGAACTTGTGCCAATCATATAAGAGAAGTATCTAATCTTTTAAGGGGTGCACATATTACAATTAATGCTAGGAATGAGGAAGAAGTTGATGAAGATGTAGTTATTGAAAAAGTTGCAAAGTCAACAGGGTCTGCTTATAGTTTTAAAGAGAGAATTGGTGAGAATGACAGACAAACAGCGCCAGTTGTGAGTTTTTATTATTACTATTTTTGTATAATTAAATTTAAAACTAGATAAATGTTTATTTTTATTCATAGTTTTCACATTTATTTTATTAATACAGGTATTTTCTTATTTGATTTTATCTTTTTAGCAGTTATAGCATTATAATAGTCTTTAATTGATGGTAGCCTTGAAATTTTTTTCCTCTTAAAACAAAAACGGGCACTTAATCTATTCTAATTAAGCTTATTAAAGAGTCTGGTGGTGATGGGAAACAGAATTTTCGCTTTCTTACTAGAAGGAAAATTTGGAAATATTAGCATTATTGAAAAAATATTAGCAATATTCAATCGTTGAAAATTGTCATTAATCAAATAGGTGTGGGTCATCCTTGTAACCTTCTTTTGTCATATAGTCTTCACACAATACTTAACAGTGGTTACTGCAGGAATAACTTATAAATTTTGCAGAGATATGTAATTTATGGTCATTTGGCTGTCTTTATACCTGCAAATTACCTATGTAAACTAACTAGGTATTGCCATTTCTAGAGGGATTATTTTGTTTTTATTCGCAAGAATAGTTTTTTTTAATACCTTCGAATAGGTTGTGTAGAAAGTTGTTTTATTATGTTAGATTTAATTGCCACAAGCAATAAACTTTGCATAAACAAACCTCAACTCCCATTCGATTCATCCAATGGTTTATTCACATTGTAAATAACTTGACTGTTGATTCCAGTTATGTTTTTAAATAGTTAAAAAAAATAATATGAGATTATTGCAGCCAACATTTTGTCTAAAACATACTTTATCAACAGTGTCCAACAAATTTGCTATTATTGTTAACTTCTGGGTAAAATGGGTCACTATTACAGCAAAATCTTTTTCATCTTCACTGACCTCATGAATCCATTTTTCTGGGTTCATAATTTGTTCTGAGATTGTCAGGAATAATTAAAAAATTAACAAAAATTAGTAAAAGAGTGCAAACTTTACCCGCACAGGGTAATAACTCACCCCAGAGAACTTTACTTTGGACTGACAACTATAATATGTACTGGCTTTAGTGAACTTGTTTACATCAAGACAGGGTTTCTAGAACGCAGGTACTGGAATCAGTAGCTTTATTAGTTAAGATGTACTCAGAAAATTTCTGGGATAATTAGGAATTGGATAACTTTTTTCTTTATGCTAATAATGGAGTGTTAACATATCATGTTAGAAGTATCATTAGAGGTTCTGTTTAAGATTTTATTATATTATCTTTTCCCCCAATGCTCAAGAAGACTAATATTTGTTATACTAGTGCTAATAATTTTTCAGAGCATGCTTTAATAATATACGATTGAAAATAAACATTTTCGTTTACTTCAAAAATTTAAGTATATGCCAAAGATTTGAGTAATAAAAATATAAATCCTTGTGGTAAAGTACACAATATAACACTCGAGTGTCACCTCTTATTCAACCATATGTTGGGATGGGTATTTTCTAAATTGCACATTTATCTCCTATAGTTCATATTAATCTTTAACTGTGACTAAACTTAATATTCCCTTTCATCTACATCTATTTGTTTAAAGTAACAAAAATAATGTTTACTTATGCTTATTAATTTATCAGAGAATATTTCTCACTATTTCATGATAATTTTACTGTTGATATTTAACATCTAACCTATTTATTTAATTAAATATATTCTTTTAAGGGCACAACATATCAGAGGGTTATTCCTAAAAATGAAATTAACATATCTGAGAGAGATAAATTCTGGCAAAAAGAAGAAGAAGAAGAGAAAAAAAGGTTGGCAGAAGAAAAACGTAAACGAGATGAATTGAAAGCACAAGCTGAAAGAGAAAGGCTGGAGAGAGAGGTGTAATATTTAGTAGTATTTTTTTTTGTATTTGATTGATTATTATTTAAAAACAATGCCGTATCGCTTTAACTTCTTCACACACAATTTGGCATCTTTCTTCGATTAATGGACGTTACTAATAGATGTGAATAATAGAATTTTTCTGTTCTGGTTCCAACTGTTCTGGTCTAATACTATTCAAACTGGTTCAGTCCATTTTTAGAACTGTTTCAGGAAATCTTCATGTTCTAAAATATTTAGTTTTTATTAAAATTATATATTTAACTCTTACAGGCCGAAAAGAAGACTTTTTTAGCAAACTTTTTTTCTTCAATAATTTATCTTAATCATATTATAAAATAATGTTTTATAAATTAATGTTTCTGAATGTTTTTAAATTCATTTTTAATGAGATTTAGATTAGTTGGCCTAGAATGAAAGACTTGAACCATTGATTCTTATCTCGATAATAAAAAGTGATAGCTGTTTGACTTAAGAAGGTTTGTGGGACAAAATGACGAAACAGGAAGGAAGTGTTACGAGACTCCTTTATCTACCCTTATTTCTTGCTTCAGACCCCTCGAACTTCTATATTTTTACATTTGAATTATAAATTTTATGTCACCTTTTCAATATATCTTTATTTACTTATTGTTTAAATAAAATATACATATGAGTGAAACAGAGAAACTGAAATTTACCATCACAGGCTGTACAGATAAACTCTTGTCTTTCAAACACCCTGGGCAAGTCAGTGATGACCCAGTCAGCATTTGGGCTGTCTCTTGTACTGCCTTGGAACATTGTGTTAAATATATATTATTTTGATTTTTTTTTGTTTGTTTTAAAGCTGCTGCATTTAGAAAAATATTTAAGTGAATTTTTCTTTTACTGATAAAATATTATAAGGGAATAAAATTTAATTTATTGTTATGTTAATTTAGGCAGAAAAAAAGATTGAAAGAGATAGTCCTGAGAGATTCACAAGGAGAAATAATTCAATAAGGCAGGTTAGTAAGATCAAATTGGATGCTGGTGAAGCTTTTTTTCAATAATCATTTCATAGTTTTTAAAAATGATTTCCATTTTTATTCAGTAAGTAATTTCCATCTATATTTATTCAGTAAGCTAACATCCACCCTCTAAGCTATTTTTCTTTGAGTAGTCAGTTGATAAAGTAAATTGTGGCCTAAATTTAACTTAAAAAATTAAACCTCTACCATTCTCTATTAGGGGTTTAATAAGAAATTACTATTTATTTGAAAGGCAATACTGTTTCTCGGTCGATGGTTGTTCTTGGTGTTGATCTGACCAAGATCACTCTTAATGTCCTGTTTTTCCCCTTGATTGATTATCTAATTTAGAGTACGCATTTTATAGGTTTTATAGTATATAGGGGGTCAAACAATGACTGTTTTAACTAAAGCTTGGAATTCCGTGCAGTAAAAATTTGAAAACATGAATAAAAACTTCAAAACGTGCAATAAAAACTTCAAAATGTGCAATAAAAACTTCAAAACGTGCATTAAAAACTTAAAAACATGCAATAAAAATGGATTGCTTGAAAATCAGGCCTTAAATTATAAATGTGAACAAAAAAATAGCTAGTTAGGAATAAAATAAGTAGAGTAAATTGAAATAGAAACTCTTTTATGTTTACAAATTATTTTTAAAATATTGTTTTTATTATACATTTTGGTAAAATAACTGAATTTTGGACCTTTTGAATAACAATATTGATCTATTTTTGAAAATATTTCAGATTAAAAAAATCGGAACATAAAATATTTAATTAAAATAGTAACATCAAGATGTGGAATAAAGAGTAAAATACTCGCATGTGAGCTGTATTATATTGGAAATAGGAAGATCTTAAAAAAGGAAAGATACTACTCAAATTATCGAATCACTACATGCAATATCTGGTGCAAAGGCTTATTTTTAAATCATACATACATGGGTACGTTATACTAATACATGGGCCGATTCAGTCGATTGTAAAGGGGGGGGCTGCAGTCCTAAAGGGAGTGGGTTGCAGCCCCACAACCTCCCCCCCCCCCTGAATCCGTCAATGGTCTGATAACATGCTCTACCCCTGTTACCGTTCTGGGGTTAAAAAAAATTAGGTTGGTACTTACTTGTGCTAATGTGGGTATCAATTTGTGATTTCCTCTCACATCCAATATTTTTGTCACTAGATATACAGAACACTGCACTACCATCCCTATTGAGTTCAGAATATTTTTCAATCCATCCCGCAATTTTCGAAGACACTTCCTACAATTTTTGGCATTTTTAGTATCAATATACTCAGCAGAAGTTAGTTTGATACTAACAGAACAATGAGAATTAAGAAACAAAATGTAAACATCCAGAAAATACTGAACCCTAAAAATACTGAACCTAAGTTCTTGGAAATTGGAGGTTTGTGTTTGTTTACATATCCCAAGTTCCCTTTTTTTTTTTCTATGATATTCACATTTATTTTTCCACTGTTGTTTCGATGTCTATTTAAGAAAATTTAAATTTGTAATATTTTTTTTCTTCAAAATATCAAATGATGCAAGTTCGTGCATTAAAACTTCAAAACGTGCAACTTAGTGCAGTATAAAACTTCATTAAAACATCCCATTAGGCTTGATTCGAATAACTAACTTGAGTTCACTTTATTCTGACTTACCATTAAAAAGATGCAATTGCACAGGAATCCGAGCTCTAGTTATAACTAAATTGAAAAGTACCTGCCATAACCAGTCTCAAACAGTGTGCCCTAATCATAAAAGTTCAGTGCCTCATTTTTAAGTTTTACCTTAGTTACCTTAGCTATTAAAGGTTTAAGTCATTCAAATTTATTTTTATAAATATGTACTTTTAAATTTGAGAAAATAAAGATATGTCCTTCTTTATATTCCCCTTCCTCTTATTTTATTATTCTGACCACCATGCTTGTTCTGCAAAAAAAAACATTGCTTGGAGAAATTTTATAATTTTTCTTAACTAGGTCCCTATAACATAAAAATCCGAAATTCCAGAACTGATTCTTATTTCATTATTTAGGAAGCTGAAGAGTTAATCAAAAAGAGAGATTTTGATCCTAGGGCAGTTTTTGAAAAAAATACATCAGCTGGGCAGCTGAGTTCTAGAAAATCCTCACTGCAAAATCCACAAAGTATGTTTTAAAATATCTCATTTAGAATTCAATTTTGTAATTCTGAACGTTTTTTAAAGCATAATTATTTTATAGATGAAGTAATTACTACCAAAGATAGTGTTCATAAACTACAAAATGCTTGGCCACCTCAAGCAGAGAAAGAGGTAAAAGCTGAGCCCATTGCTGAAGATGTTCCAAAGGTATTTAATTCTGGATCTATTTTTTTGTTCTCTATTCACCAATTTTTTATAATCCTAGCACTTAAGCAATCAGTTATAACTCTTCATTATTGATGAATAATTGAATAATTAATAAGAGTAATTGGGTTAAAGATGTTCATATTGTATGTAATCCACCTAACTAATGTTCTGTGTTAGGATAAAGGTAAATGTCATGTAGGTTTACCTTGTGAACAGACTTTAGGGCCATGAAGGCCAGTTTTAACATTCTTGAGTCTAATGGAACCTGTTCGAATCTGCCCTGTGCGGGTTGAAATTTATTTTTGACAGACCCCTGGAAAACATCTCCACCTTCTTCTCATCCTAGTTAAAATAGGTTTGGTTGGGTTTATAATCAATTGAAAGTATAAGCGATATTTCATTCAGACGTTATCAGTAAAATAGTGGATAAAGTCTTTAATTTTTGCATTAAATTATTAATGGCAACTTAAGGGTTGTTTCGCTGGCCTTGCTTTGTTGTTTAGTGTTGTTAACAAGCTGCATTAGATTAATTCCTTTAGCCAACTTTTCAATTATATAATGAATTTAACTAATTCCTAGTGTGATAAATATTTTAGTTTCTAATCTTCCTAGTAGTTGTAAGCACTTCTGGATCGTCAAAGTATTTTGTTATTATATGTTGCTATGGTAATAACTTTTAAGTAATTTACAGTTGAAGCATTCACAAAAATAGGATTGTAAAAAATTACATACACACTGAAGCAGTGTTTCCGCTCAGTCGTTTCTGATAGACGCATACCATTCGACTTGGCCGCATGCTCGACTTCGGTCTGTAGTAAACTTTAAAAGAAAAACATCTCCACGTCTGCAATTCGAATGTTTTTAAAAGATAGAAAGAGAAGAAGGGAGTAGTTGAAAAAGCAAGTGGATGGCTCGAAAAGACCTCTGAACCTTATGGTATTATTATTTTATGAAACATTTCTGCAAATCATTTAGAGTTTATCTAGAATAGAGAAAAAGGATATTGACTGTTCATTGAATCATTTTGAGTTGTATTTTCATTAAAAATTTTCATGTTCCAACTGTGTTGTTAGGATTATTGTTTAGCCGAATATCTGTTGAATCCTTGTACTGTTGTAGTAGTGACAAGAAAGAGTACTTATGTTGAAGAGAATTGCCAGGGAACCCACTCTGTTACCTCATAAACGCTCATATTATCGCTTGTCTTTGCCTAGTTATTTGTGTTTGCGATTATTGGATGGTTTCCCATTACTCTTGATTTTTTTTTTATTATATCATTTTGTTATTACCCCTATTATTCTCGAGGAGCCCCTTACTCTGTATTTTTAATAGCCTTAACTTATTTTATCCTAATTAAAATTCTATAAAAAATAATTAAATAAAATAAAATAATTAATTCTATGATAAACAGCTTTCGACTCAACGTCAGCAACATCATTAAATAAATAATTGTGGTATATATTTGTTGTTTTAGAATAAAAATGTTGTTATTAATTTCAATTTCTATCAATATGAACACCAGGCTCTAATGTGTGTTTTTTCAGGTCATAGCACCATGCTTATATCCTTTAGTAGCTAAAGAAGGTTTAAAAAATCAATTTCCTATTTTTATTTAGTTGTTTTGAGGTATAAAATCCTTAGGTCATCAATGCCTACTAATGATTCAAATTCTTCTTCTTCATCTCCTGTTACTCTTTCAAGCCTCTGCAACAATATAACAATCCGCCAGCTCAACAATAATCTTTTTTTCTATATTTGTCTATGTAATGGGAACTACTTGCAGTTAAAGTGTTTTCTGATGGAATAAAATAAATTAAAATTATTAATTATAATATTAATTCTTATTCTTATGTAAAAACTTTTTAATGAGAATTATTATATCATTAAAATTATTAAATAATCCTAAGTTTAATTAACTTCATGAATTTCTCACTAGTGCGCGCATTACTTTATTTGTTAGTTTATTTACTTTTAGTTTTGATATAATATTTGATCTTGCAGCTTGTATCTGAGAAAGTTGAAGTTAAGCCTATTGATGAAGTAAAGGAAGAAGCTGTACAACCTCAATCGGTTGAAGATGCAACTCCTGTTGGTATGTACTTCCTTGAGTACCAAAATATTTTTTTATTCTCCTACACTGTTCCTGGGACTGTATTCATGATTAGGAAGCTAAGAATATATAATATTTTTGGTGACTATTGGCTACCCTGGTTGATGAGATTTTAACTACTCTAACCTCACTTTAAAAAAAAAAAGTTATCCTAATTACAAGAAAAAAGTTAAATTTTCAATTTGCTAACACTTTTTCCATTATCTACTTTTTTCTCTTTTCACTATAATAATTTCATATTTTAATTAAGTAATGTTTTTCTTTCAATTATAAAGGAAGTTACAACATTTTTAAGATTAAAATTAAGGAGAGTCAGAAGAAGCATTAATATTAATTATTAATAATTGTCGATATTTTTTATTTATCTTATTTTTTTCAGAAGCCCAATATGTTGATGATGGTTACAATGGATCAGAATATATTGATTTCAACGATCTTGGTTTAAGAGCTGAAGCTTTATACGATTATCAAGCAGGTTTTGTATATTTTTCTCTTTATGTGATCATTTAAGACAAGTGGTATTTTTTTTGTTTTTTAATTTTTAATTTGTTTTTCCAGCCGATGAAACGGAAATATCTTTTGATCCTGGAGATATAATTACTCATATTGATCAAATAGATACAGGATGGTGGCAAGGTCTAGCACCTGACGGAACATTTGGCCTCTTCCCTGCCAACTATGTCCAGCTGTTGGAGTAAATTGCGACTGAATAAGACTAATAGTATCTAATACCATTCATTGGTGATGGAATTCGCCGATCTCTGCTCTACTTTACTAAAAACCATTACTGTCTTAGTCCGTAATAATGAAATCTGTATATTTAATAATTTATTAGGCCATTATACAATATTTGTATATCCTAAAAGGTGCTCAATCTGTGGCAGGATTAAAAAGTATTTATTTAATGTTATGAAAAATTATGTTTATTAATAATATTAACTCACCTTTTATGAAACTTAAAAATCTTCCTGATAAAGGATTTGTTTGTTCTTTTTATATCTGACATAATAAGTTATTATAATTTTCATTAAGCCATAACAATAACTTTTGTTGAATCCTTATCATTTTTCTATAACTGGTATGAAGTTTTAATGGTTTACATAACACAATGAATGCATTTTTGCAGTTTATTATCGGGAACTATATTTTTATGTTTTAGAATGTTTCAATGGTTGATTTAAACAAATGCTTGTGACCTTCAGGAGTTGTAAAAAATGTTATACTACATTGCTCATAATTAAAATCATTTGTAAATCTCTGTCATAGTTAACCGAAAACTATTGCATCCCTGATCCCTTCGCTTGAACTAAATGGGTGTATACGGTCTTTCTTATTAACTTTTGTTATTAAAAATCATTGAAATTTTGAAGAAAATTTTTTTAATAATTTAAATATGCTCTCAATCAGTTCTTTTAGCCAGCCTGACAAAAGTTGATAAGACATCTTTGTTAAAACATTTAAGCCAAAACCAGTTGAAGTACTAAAACGTGTTTAGCCTTATCAGGTCCATCACATCCCTTATTTTTATGATAAAGAGGTGTGAATTATTTTTCAAATGTGTATAAATACAGAAAATAAAACATCCACTTTGAACCTTTAAAGGAGGGGATGGTTCTAATATACATGTAGGTTGTCATTTTACTAATATTTGTTTGAAACTGATACCTTTAACTGCCATGTTTTGGTAATAAAAAAATATCAATTTATTTATGCTTTTATTGAGGCTTCATTACGCAATTAATTTTGATTACCTCCAAAGACTATACGTCAATGATTCCAGCTGCTTTCTCCATAATTTTTTTTATTGCAATGTTTTCTAAGTCAATTAAAAAAAATGCCACTTCTTCAAATTTTATATTTCGAAGCTTCAGTGAAGATCGGTTTTTGAAATATTTTATAATTTTAATCTTCCTAATGTGTAAATAATTTAGGTTTATTCAGATATGATGTTTTTTTTTACATTTTACTAAGCTGTCCGTGTTATATTAATATTTTTCTTTTATTCTGATTACTTACATTTGCAAAAATTTAACTATCATCTTCCTTTTGAGTCTTCATGTTGGTGAGTTAATGTATTTTGTTAGTTTTTAAATGTTTATTAGTATTATTGTTATACCCTATGAAAAAAAAATCAAATTTTACTTTAAATTTATTTGAAAATTTCTTGTTATTAGTTCAGTGGTTCTGAGCCTGATTTAGTACTTGGTTTCCTTTGGATTCCTCCAGTTCTGTATTATCATGTCGTGCACTAATTCAAATTACCAGTCATTAATCCTCTATGGAATGATTTTTTAGTAATTAGTGCTTTACTGACTGATAATATTTAAGGCCAATAAACAAACAAAAGATGAAATTCTCTGTCATCATAGTAACAAAATTCTGATTTGAAAATTTGAATGTTCTTTGATTCTTAAGGAAGACTGGGTCTGTTGGCATGAACCACTATTCTATGTGACTATCATAATTTTATTTTAATTACTTTTGAAATTTTGGTAATTATTTGATCAAAATTTTAGTCTGTAAACTTATGCAGGAAGTACTTAATTAAAGTATGCATGGGCGTCCGCGGGGCGTGGGGGAGCGGGTATCTGACCCCTAGAAATTTTGAGGAAAAGCTACAAAGCCCTAGAAAGCTATAAATTAAATATTTTGAATTCATTTATTAATTATTGTATTTTATAAAAATCTGGTGCGTGCGCGCAACACACAACTTTCACTTACCAACTTACTTAGATAAGAAATTGACGTGTTTTGTTAGATATCATTTCCCAAAATCACACATTTTTCTACATTCATATCTTATTTTTATTAATCGTTAAAGCTGTTTTTGAGTAAATAAAAAACCCCGTGAAAATGATACAAAATTTATTAAGTAAAGTCCCCCCTTCGGTTGATCAATTTTGATGAAATGTTGGCTATCACATATTTGGCATATACATACATCAAATACCCAGTTTGGTCACAATCGTGAAAGCCGTTTTTGAGTAAATAAAAAAAGCACGTAAAAATGAGACAAAATTTATTAAGTAAAGTGCCCCCTGTGGTTGATCAATTTTGATGAAATTTTTACAGACATATCTCGGGCATATAAGTAGATCAAATACTAAGTTTAATCAAAATCATTAGAGCCCTTTTTTGAGAAAATCAAAAAAACACGTGAAAATGTTACAAAATTTATTAAGTAAAGTCCCCCCTCCGGTTAATCAATTTTGATGAAATTTTTACAGTCATATCTCGGGCATATAAATACATCAAATACCCAGTTTGATCAAAATCGTTAAAGCCGATTTAGAGTAAATAAAAAAAAACACGTAAAAATGAGATAAAATTTATTAAGTAAAGTGCCCCCTGTGGTTGATCAATTTTGATGAAATTTTTACAGACATATCTCGGGCATATAAGTAGATCAAATACTAAGTTTAATCAAAATCGTTAGAGCCCTTTTTTGAGAAAATCAAAAAAACACGTGAAAATGTTACAAAATTTATTAAGTAAAGTCCCCCCTCCAGTTAATCAATTTTGATGAAATTTTTACAGTCATATCTCGGGCATATAAATAGATGAAATATTCAGTTTAATCAAAATCGTTAGAGCCGTTTTTGAGAAAATCGAAAAATACCTAAAAAGTTATTAAATAAAGTACCCCCTCCCTTTGAGCAATTTTGATGAAATTTTTGCTGTCACATCGCGGGCATATACCTACACTAAATACCCAATTTCAGGTTCGCACGGTTTATAGTTCTTGAGCTAGTCTGTTCACATACACACACACAGACCATTTCATGGGACTTGGTCATTTCGACTCAGGGGACCCCAAAACGTGTATTTCCGTTGAAAACCGGAAGTCGAAATTTTTCACGATCGCAATACATCCACTTACTATATATTACATATATAGGTAAGTGAAAGTAAAAAAATCTAGTGTGATGCGTGCATTACAGAACTTTCACTTTCCACCTTTCTTTTTTTGACTTAATAAAAAAATAGACAATTATTTTTTAAAATGGCTTACTTAAGTGCTACTGGAGTGGGAACACTAAACCAGTGAAGAATTGTTTTTTTTATTATTTGAAAGTGGGTTCATTAATTCGTACAGTGGTGTACCAAGAATAAAGTTTGAATAAAAAATAAGTCCCATTTACTTTGGACTTATCAAAGTACCCAACTTAGAACTTTCCAGGGATTCGTTTGAATTTTTTGTATATAAAATCTTTTTTAGATTATAATAGAAATAATGAGTTTTAGACTGAACGATGATGTTTTTCGACAATATACTATCAATAAGAATCGATAGAAAGAGTTCATAACAATAGCCGATAATAAATTGCAACTAAATTTTCAATTGAGAGCACCTTTGTATTTTTCAGAATACAACGGCTATTTTATTCTTCTAAGACTTGAACACTTTTAACTGTTTATTTTAATCAATAGTTTACATATGTTCCAACAAGATCTTAAAACACATCGAATCTTTTTGCATCTATGCCTTTTCTTGTTAACAATGAACAGTTATTAAAGGTGTACTGCGCATGCAGAAATTGCCAATGTGCTTTAAATACTTGTAGGAACACAACTTTGATTCATTATGAAACGCCATATGTTTTTTTCCAATTGATAACATTTTGAACATGCTCTTCGCCATCTCTCACAGTGCTCTCTCTCGTCTTCATTCTAAACAGTTCACTTTTATTTTCATAGTAAAACAAAATTTAAAAGGTTGTTTTTAATTTCTTTAAGTTTTGAGTTAGTTTTAAGACAGTTGCGATTAGTACCATGGAAACCAATAGTTTCTGTTAAATAATCTTAAAGTAGAAATTATTATTTTATTGATGCTTTAATATTTCGTTTCTGTGACCTACCACATTAAAACTTAATATTATTATGTCTTGAATTCTAAACTTTCCAACGATATATTTTACACATATATGTTGACTAACATTTTTGGAAATTGAAATTTTTGTTTTGGGAAATCATATATTTTTTTCTCTTTTATTTTATTTTATCTTACATACTCAGAATACCTCAACCTCCTTCCCCCCTCCCCCCAGATGAACCTATAAAACGCCCTTGGAAGAATGGCTTTTTTTTCTAATCAAGTATTAAATTTAATTCTTCTAAATTTATTAACTGTATTAATTTAATTTATGTATAAGTTTTATGACTGATTACTAACATGACAGTAATATTAAATGTCTTTCATGAATTAGAATGTAAGGTTTGAGTATTTTACATCAATAATGCTTGATATTATTTCTTTTTACTTTTTTTTTTTTTTTATTTCATTCACTTTTAGCTAGAAATGTGATTTTTTAAAGGTATTTATTTTGTAATAACTATCATTTTAAGGACTGAACAATTTATTATAGGAGCTTTAAACTATGTTTGTATGGGTTACTAACGCTTGTACTTACCTAACTTATTCCAATCAGTTGCTAAGTTCTTGGATACAACTGGCATGTGGTGGAAATAAAATTTTGGTTTAAAAATGGTATTTGTTTTCTCCTCCCAATGCCTTTCTTTTTTCTAAACCCTACCATCTGCATTTTTATGGTTGACTTAAAAAAAAGGAAGAAAGATTCAAGACCTGGAATTAGGCAAAAGGTAAGTACAAAGGAAAGGATAAAGTTGATATGTTAATACATATGTCACTTTTACTTAACTATATGTGAAATTTATAGTATTGGAAAGTATTGTGATCTTAAAAAAAGTCCCCGTTTTGTTTGTGAAATGCCATACCTGAACATTGTAGTTCTGTGGTTACCACATTTAACAGAAAAGTTTGAAATTATTTAGCATTAATAATAATACTTAAGGTTTGAAGGTTATGTAACCAGAAACATATTCTTTATTACTAACCAAATCGAAATGCTGTATTTTGTTTTGATCAGACTCATGTCAATATTAACAGATGTTAATAGCTTTTAGTTAAAACATATTTCGACCTGATTTAACATTTCAGTAATCTTCAATATTTATGATACGGTAGTGTAGATCACTATTCTGACTGATGAAAAATGGATTTTGACAGAAAAGGTTTAAAAAAAGAATTGTTACTCATTTTCGTTCTGCAACTTTAATAAATGTCATCAAAATTAGTTGATAAGTTGACAGTTAGACATGTTTATGACCACTTATGTATTCTTCAGTTTTGTCAAATCTTTTCCCTTCCATGCCAAGTTGCAGAGATGCTGCAGCATATTCATTCCTTGGCTTCCCAGTTTATTAATAATTTCTGATGTTATACCATCGTTTCCTGCTGCTATACCCGTCTTAATTGTAGCTACGGCTTCCAAAATTTCCCAGTCCTGGTATTCATCCTCTTCCTGAGATTCGTCTTTGATAGAGGTGTTTACATATTTCTGTACTTCCACTATTCTCCCTCTTATCCAACTCTAGCTGTTCGCTAAAATATTCTTTCTACCGTTCCATGAACTTCTCTGGGTCTGAGAGGATTGTGCCATTCCTGTCTTTTACAAACTTCAGTACGGGCTCTTTTTCCTTTCAGAGGGATTTCAAGGTCCTGTGGAATATCTTTTGGTTGCTCTTAAAGGTTTCTTTCAGTTAACTTCAATATTATTCAAGTTACAATTAAATTATACCTAATTGAATATAAAAATATTAACTAAACTATATTTATTATAGTTTAGTTTTAAACTATTTATTAATAGTTTAAAAATTATAACTTAATTATTCAACCAAAGGCCATAAATAAATAACATCATTAACTAAACTAATTTGAAAACAAAGTACTATTTTTTACTTTAAATATATTCCCTTAACCTGTTAAGTTAATATACAATTCTTTGTTTAAAATTGTAATTCTTACATAACTGTCATTTTTGTTGTAAGATAAATTATAAACACTACCTGTGTCTACTAGAACTTAATACTGGAGGGAATAGTTAAATTTAAGAATTTTGTTTCAGTATCACACACTTACAAATTTATTAAGATATTACAGTAAAATATTTTTATACAAAATAATGCATGTTGCTAATTTAATCCTTAGGTTAAATCCATCTGCAGTAAGTAGTACTAAATGTCCATCTCTAGTTATTATCCCATATTTTGAGTTTTATAGAATTTTAATATATAATAAAACCTGTAAAATAAACTCCTGTAAGAACTTCGGAACAGAAGATGGAGATGAAAAATGTGAAGAATGAAAATCATTTTTAGGCGTTGTTGACGGAAGAGTTTTTACATCTCTAAACAAAACAAATAAATAAAATATAACAATCTTTTAATTTAAAAAACATTTTAAAAACTCACCTTTATGCTAGACGCATATTGAAACGCAGAGCTATTTTTGTGAAATGTGTTTTAAAAAGGAACCGTGCCCATTGGGAGGCAGCGCAGTTTTCCTACCTACCACAGGTATTCCAAAACCTGCTCTGCTCTGCCTTGCACGTGTCCTAATGTGCGCCTTATCTTAATATTGGTACATGATAAAGGTCTGGCTACTGTATTCCATAGTTAATAAGTTGGAGAACATAGCTAAGACCCCAATTTCAATCACAGCAGCTTTTCAGTGAGAGGTATTGTATGTAACGCAACTTAATTTTTACTTGAAATGTAAAAATAAAGATTTTTTATATTGTCCCTTCAGTTCAATACTGTAACATCTCAAAAATTAATGTTTTTGACTGTTACAGTAAGATACTGTATCCAGTAACTGTTTATTGTTGTTATCATTGGATTCATTACAAAGCATAGAATTTAAAAAAATGTCAATCTAAACAAATTTTTAATTGTTTTTAAGTGATGTAATGATTAAATAAGTACAAAAAAAGGAAGGCATATTTCAGGTATTACAGTTCTGAATTGAGGCAATGAGATGAGTTATTTAACAAGGATGTACTAGTTAATATAAATGCTCTAATTGAGCAGATAAATTTCTACTGAATAGTTAATGGTTAGTGAAAATTGTTGGGTGCACAAAATAGATTAGATTTATTACTCTGTGGGTTATCCTTATTAAGGTGCCTTTACACCTTACGAACTTTACCTTCGAACACCACCCTCGAACAACCTTCGTGAAGGCTTCACGTCGACTGTTCGGGTGTTCCAGGTACTTCATCTGTTCGCCTGGGTTCGGGGGTAGCGCTAGTGTCACTTTTGATTTGGGTTTTTCCCAAGTGACAGGAGTTGTTTATGATACTAGTGTAATTTGTGAAACGTTGTAAATGGTCTCCTATTTTTTTTATTTTTCAAATAATATAAAATATATTGATAATGAAGATTTTTTCTTTATCATAAGCTAGCTTTGGGTGCGTCAGCCATATTGGTTCGCTTAACGTCACGTGAAGTATAAATGGCTGTTCGCTTCACGTCGGTACGGCAAGGTTCGAAGGAGAACTTGTTCGATGGTGAAGTTCGTAAGGTGTAAAGGCACCTTTATATATATAAAAATCTCGTGTCCGTATGTTTGTCTCTCTATTTCTCAGAAACTACTCAACCGATTTTAATGAAATTTGGCTCAATTTATATAGTTTTGGCCAACTTACCGGACCGGATATTTTTTAAATTGATTAGTGATCAAAATAATTCTTATATAGCGAATTACTGCAAATACAGTAGGTCGTGTTATGATTTATTAACATGGCTACACATGTCGATTTAATAACCTTTTTGTTTACAAGCATGCTATTATAATTACGGTTATAATAGTTTTGTATTGCGTTATTAGTAAGTGCAGTTATTTGGTCTTATTGTTCCATCTTTATATTCTGCAGGCAAATAGTAATAAAAATCTTTATATTTATTCTTAATTTTGAATTATGGATAAATCAAGAAAAGGTTACACCAAAGTCTCAAAAGTGTATGTATTTTTCCTTCCTTTTCCTTTTTATTTGTAATCTTTCCAATTCCTAACTAAGTGCTCAAACACTTTGCTGAGGTCCACCCCGATATCAACTTTTAGAAAAGTAAATACATTTTAGGCTTTAATTAGAATAGTCCTTATATATATGTAAAATTTAAAAAATGTCAGCGAAGATTTTGTATTGTACTATGTAAGTGCAGTTATTTGTTCATAGAGTTCCATCCTTATATTCCACTGGCAAATAGTTGTAAAATCTTTGTATTCTTTCTTAATTTTAATTAAAGAATATAAATCAAGAAAACGTTACAACAAATTCTCAAAAGTGTAGATATTTTTCCTTCCTTTTCCTTTTTTATTTGTATTCTTTCCAATTCCTAGCTAAATGCTCTAACACTGTGCTGTGGTCGACCCTGATATCAACTTTTAGAAAAGTAAATACATTTTAGGCTATAATTAGAATAGTCCTTATATATATGTAAAATTTTAAAAATGTCAGCGAAGATTTTGTATTGTATTATGTAAGTGCAGTTATTTGTTCATAGAGTTCCATCCTTATATTCCACTGGCAAATAGTTGTAAAATCTTTGTATTCTTTCTTAATTTTAATTAAAAAATATAAATCAAGAAAACGTTACAACTAATTCTCAAAAGTATAGGTATTTTTCCTTCCCTTTCCTTTTTTATTTGTATTCTTTCCAATTCGTAGCTAAATGCTCTAACACTGTACTGTGGTCGACCCTGATATCAACTTTTAGAAAAGTAAATACATTTTAATAACTTAAAATAGGCTATAATTGGAATCGTCCTTTTATATATGTGAAATTTAAAAAATGTCAGCGTAGATTTTGTATTGTATTATGTAAGTGCTGTTATTTGTTCATAGTGTTCCATTATTATATTCCACTGGCAAATAGTTGTAAAATCTTTGTATTCATTCTTAATTATAGTTAAAGAATAAACCATGAAAAGGTTACTACAAATTCTCAAAAGTATAGGTATTTTTCCTTCCCTTTCCTTTTTTATTTGTATTCTTTCCAATTCCTAGCTAAATGCTCTAACACTGTGCTGTGGTCGACCCTGATATCAACTTTTAGAAAAGTAAATACATTTTAATAACTTAAAATAGTCTATTCTTATATGTATATGTGTAAAATTTAAAAAATGTTAGTGAAGAATTGTAATTCTTTCTTAATCAACAATTATTTGAAGTAGAAAAAATTAAATCTCAATGGAATACACATAGTTCCTTTCTGTTCAGCAGAGGTATATTTTTCTTTATATGTAGAATTTAAAACATGTTAGCGAAAATTTCTAATTCCTTCTTAATCAATGATAATTTAAAGTAGACAAAATTTAATCCCAATAGAATACAGATCGTTCCTTCCTTTTTAGCAGAGTTGTAATTATCTTTATAAGTAAAATTTATAAAATGCCAGCGATGATTTATAATCTCTTCAAATTTATAGTATTTTGAAATTATTAGATTAGAAATAGGTTTTTAGAATATTTTATACATTACTTAATTAAAAATAATCAATATTCAAATTAAAATATGTCCGTCTGAATTTAAAACAATTAGTCTAAATAATAAAAACATGTGTTTCTTTAAATATCAAACATCCTTTAAACATCATTACATATGTAAAATTTATAGAAAGCCAAAGAAAATTTTAATCCTTTCTTAATCAACTTTATTTTAAAGTTGAAAAAATAAATTGAATCCCAATGGAATACAGATTATTCCTTCCTGATCAGTGTAATTATCTTTATATGTAAAATTTAAAAATTGTCGTCATATGTCAATTTCATAATGTTTTTGTTTATAAGCATGCTATTGTAATACAGGTTATTATTATTATAATTTTGTATTGCGTTATGTGAGTGCAGTTATTTGTTCCTATATTATTATTTTCCACAGACAAATGGTAATACAAATCTTTGTATTTATTGTTAATTTTCATTAAAGAATAAATAAATCAAGAAAAGGTTACAATAAATTCTCAAAAGTGTAGGTACTTTTTCCTTTTCCTTTTTTATTTGTATTTAAATTAAATTACAAGCTAACCGCTGAAACACTTTTCTGTGGCCCACCCTGATATCAACTTTTAGTAAAGTAAATACATTTTAATAATTTAAATTAGGCTATTATTTGAAATAATACTCTATAAATGTTGTAACAGCACCTACTGTCATAGGTGTAACCTAATAGAAACCTTACTTGGGGAGTCAGTGTTGCCAAAAATTAGTGAAAATTAGTGAGACAATAGTGGCTACACTGCGGGTAACAGTCATAAAAACTCACTGGGTGTGTTTTGATTAGGTGTTGTGGATTACTTTGTGATTTGCATGATTAAAGAACTGCATAATAAAGACTTTGATATTATATTTTCAGTTGATTTATTTAACAGAAGTTTCTTTATTTTCATTATTCGTTTTGTTATTATTATTTAAATACAGTGTTTTTTTTATTTTACCAAACCTTTTTATCATTTTTATCCCGAGATCTAAAATGTAAAATTTAAAAAATGTCAGTGAAGATTTGTAATTTCTCCTTTATCAACAATAATTTAAAGTTGAGAAAATTTAATCCCAATCGAATAGAGGATGTTACTTCCTGTTCAGCAGAGTTGTAATTATCTTTAAATGTAAAATTTAAGAAATGTTAGCGAAGATTTTAATCCTTTCTTTAATTTTAGGCTATTATTTTAAGTAGGCTATTATTGGGAATGATATTTCGTTGTTATTTTACCAGAATACAATTTTTTACTTATCTTTAAATGATTGTTGATTAAGAAAGGATTACAAATTGCGGCATTTTTTAAATTTTACATTTAATGATTATTACACCTCTACTGAACAGGAATAATTGCTATTTGGGTAACTTCAAGTTTCAGATTTATCCGCCATAAATATGAGAGTACTACTGCAAAATAATCCATCGGCAGATATATTTTTTAAACAATTGCTCTATATTGGAAACGGTGAAATAGAGCTGCATCGAAATTCAAAATTTATCAAATTACCAGAAAATTTCTGAACTGTTGTAGAGACGAAAAATGAACAGTATACGAAATATAAAGTGTCTTTCCTGATATTTTGAACAATTATTTGGACTATAATTGGCTGGGTAGTAGTGCTATTTTGGCAGCAAAAAATGTTGATTTCGATGAAATAAACTTCCAAAATCAATTGACAATGTTCTAGATGTAAACGAAGCCGTAAATTTCCAAACTGAATTTTTTAATTCCCTGGATATACACCCAAACAATCTCCAGTTGAAGATTGGCTCACCGATCATTCTTCTTCGTAACTTAAATCCACCTCAATTGTGCAACGGTACACGTTTGGTCATTAAAAGGATCACAGGAAATGTTATTGAAGGAAAAATGTTGCCTGGAAGGTTTACAGGAGATATCGTCCTGTTGCTACCTATTCCTCTGGAACCGACAGAATTTTTAATAAAATTTAAAAGGCTTCAATATCCTATTCGTTTGGCTTTTGCCATGACCATAAACAAATCCCAAGGGCAAACAATGTCCACTTGGACTTCGAAAATCCGTGTTTTTCCCTTGGGCAATGGCATAACTCACTTAGGAAATGGGTATCGCCTGCTCACGTGTGTGGAAACCATCAAATCTTTGGTTTGTGTTAAAAAAAAAAAAAAAAACAGATTAACCCAAAACATTTGAACAAATTAGTACTTGAATAAATAAAAATTCTTAATTGTATTTTGTAAAAACTTCTTTAAGAAGAGATTTCTTATCACTCAAATATATTGCTAAATTAAAAGCTTCAACACACCACCCTCCTACCGAACACTTATTAGCCGAAGGGTTGGGAAATCGAGGTCTCAAAGAAATTGAGAAAAACGCCTATCAAAAGGACATATATGACGCGTTAACCAAGATTGGCATGACCCTGAGCAAAATTAAACCCGTTGTTAAACTAACAATACCAAGATGAAGTAGTGTTAGGCCAATAATCAATAGATCAATGGCTGAGGTTACCAAACCTTACTTCAGTCATCCTTTTTAAAATTAGTGGAAAAATATAGTCATTTCGAGTTAGTTTATACCGATCCATAAAAAAAGGGCGATAGAGTTGGCAGCTCTGTGAGTCGTAAACACAATCAGCTCCTTTTTAATCAAACTACATTGAAATATGAGATGTAAAAAATAAAAACTTTAACTTTCCTATATTCCTTACCAAATACTTTTAAATGGTGTAATGAATGCTCTATTCTCAATCATGTTGGATTTTGATTAGCTGAAAGGTTTTCATCTTTATCAATGAATATTGGTATCACTGTATTTGTTTAAAAATATTAGGATATAACTACTGAGCCACAGCAACGCGTGGCCGGGTCTGCTAGTATAAAATATAAATTTAATTTTAAAAAATATTTTTAACAGTATCAAGTTTAGTACAATTGTTTATTTTTTTTTTCATAACAAATGATATATCATTATATGAAAAAAAGTTTAGGAAGGATTTATGCTCATTTTCAAAACAAAATTATTTATTCAACCTAAAGTTTGTAGCTAGAAAACATATAGAAATTGGATTGGTAACAAACAGAAGGGGAGCAGGAAGTGAAATAATATTTATAATATTAATATAATCCTTAAACACTTGAACTTCTCTAATTATTTAAAAAAATAAGTTTTAACTCCTAAGTCTTGTGGATTTCAAATGTTACAAAAATATCAAACACTTTTACGTTGAGTTGGTTGAAGTAAACTCAATCATAATAAGCTTATACTTGCTGAGCTGATTGTTACTTATTAATCAGGTTTGTGAACAAATTTTCCAAAAAATAAAGGTCACAGTATTGTAGATATTTAATAATGCTCATTTTGAAATTATTTACATACATAAATATTTACAAATTTGTCTTAATAAAAAAAAAATTAAACAATTTAAAGTAATCATGAAAAAATAACATAATAATATACCAGGTCTGCAAGTTTAAAATGTCGTTTTATTTCCAATAGAATGCGCTCTTAGCCTATTGAAGGATTTGCTTATCTCTAAACGCTATTTTGTTTGTTAGTCATTTGTTTACAAAAGTCAGTTGTTTTTAAGTCGTTTACGTGGACGTATCATACCTTTCTTTGGTGTTAAAAATGTCTAATTTTAAGCCAAATAAAGAGCATTTGCGGCATGTCATGATTTTCTTATTCAATCAAAAGAAAAAGGCATCTGAATGTCATCGAATTCTTGTTGAGACTTATGGCGATCTTGCTCCAACCGTCAAGAC
The DNA here is from genome assembly GCA_911387785.2 of Aelia acuminata. Classification (NCBI taxonomy): domain Eukaryota; kingdom Metazoa; phylum Arthropoda; class Insecta; order Hemiptera; family Pentatomidae; genus Aelia; species Aelia acuminata. The sequence continues at coordinate 74,175,340 of OU426983.1, read as the reverse complement.
ATGTGAACGTTGGTTTCAAAGTTTCAAACGTGGTGATTTTGATGTTACTGATAAAAAACGAGAAAATCGACCAAAAAAGTTTGAGGACGTCGAATTGCAATCTTTATTAGACGAAGACAATACCCAAACCCAACAAATGATGGCAGAACAGTTGAATGTCACTAGGCAAGCCATTTCCGATCGCCTGAGAGCTATGGGAAAAATTCAAAAGGTTGGAAAATGGGTTCCACATGAATTGGACGAACGACAGATGGAAAAACTGTGTGCGAAATGCTGCTTTTACGCCACGAAAGAAAGGGTTTTTTGCATCGAGTTGTAACTGGCGATGAAAAATGGATTTATTTTCAGAATCCCAAACGAATAAAATCATGGGTAACGCCAGGACAACCATCCACATCGAGTGCAAGACCGGATCGTCTTGGGAAGAAGACAATGCTGTGTGTGTGGTGGGATCAGAAGGGAGTAGTCTACTACGAGCTTCTCAAACCCGGCGAAACAGTCAATACCGACCGCTACCGACAACAAATGATCAATTTGAGTCACGCATTGATCGAAAAACGCCCAGAATGGGCTCACAGGCACGCCAAAGCCATTCTTCAGCATGATAACGCTCCTGCACATTCAGCCAGATTGACTAAGGAAACGATTTCTTCGCTTGGTTGGGAACTCCTACCCCACCCGCCGTATTCACCTGACCTGGCGCCTTCTGATTATCATCTCTTCTCATCGATGGGACACTCATTGGCTGAGCAACACTTTAACAATTTGGAGGATGTAAGAAAATGGCTCGATGAATGGATTTCAAATAAAGATGAAGCATTCTTTTGGAATGGTATCCATGAATTGCCCGAGAGATGGACAAAATGTGTAGAAAGCTAGGGCCAGTACTTTGAATAAAATATATTATACTTTTTTTTTAAATTACTGTGTATATATTTTAAGAAATAAACGACATTTTAAACTTGCAGACCTGGTATATAGAAATATTTACGTATAAATAAAATTTATACTAAATTCATTTTAAACTGATTTGTAAAATCGTAACAGCTATATTTCAAAATTTTAAGAGCTAAACACTTTCTAATTACAGCGATGATTACAAATGTTGTCTATTGAAAATATAAATTTTGTGATTGGGCTGAAAATATTAATTCAATAAAGAAAAATAAAAAGACAATAAGTAGAATAATTTTAATCAATATTCTTTTAACTTACTCGTAAGTAAATATCTGTAAAATATTTACAATAAATTATTATTCTAGTTCTTGTCTTCTTATCTCTTTTATTTAAAGATGTCAAATAGAACCAATAAAATATTTTCAAAGATCATACTTTCATATCTAAAGAAATTGGATATAATGGAACATAATAGAATTAGTCATAAATTACATTGTATGTGATATCACCATGTGTTATCACAGTTTAGATTAAAACAAAAAAACAATAAGAGACTGCAAAATACATAAGCAGTGACACTGATATTAAAAAATAAAACAGGAGTCTATAAAATAATTATAAATCTCCTCCTTTGGACTTTTTCTTCTTTTTAGGAGGTTCTTCTTCCATAGGTTCATCCTGAGCTGGTTCTACTTCTTCCACAGCTGCTTTGGATTTCTTTTTCTTCTTTTTGGGAATCACTTCACAAGTTTCCTCATTTATAATAGAGTCGTTCTGACCATTCATGGTGGTTTCTAACTCACCTAAAAAAGAAAAAAGATAATAAAAAAAATTTTTTTTCTAGTTTAACATAAGGTGAATTGGGGTAATTTCATCAAATAAAATGCAAACTTCAAGCGAGCATAAAATCCAGCCAGGATAATGTTTTTTAATACATTTTAATCCTTAAACTCTATTTTTTAAGCAGTATAGTTGATTATTCTATATCCTTAAAATTGATATAAGATGTAGAAAAATCAGTTTCAAGTCTGATTTACAAACTTGTGCATAAACCTCTTCTTAACACAATATCAGAGAATTAATGGTTTAATGGAGTGAGTGCAAAAGAAAATAATTTCAACCAATTATTTTGCTCCTTCATTGACAGAAAATATGTTTACAGAGGCAATGAACTTTGATAATATTCACACTTACCCCACTTGTAAACCAAAATCAACAAGTTTGACAATGGAACGTCCTAGTGAGGTTACATCTTGCAATGCAACAAAAAGTAGATTAGCGTTAGAAGGTATGAAGTTAGCACTTCATATCACAGAAGATAGTTGATGTAATAAAGCACATAATATGAAATAACTGAATAATGAACTTGCTCCACTTTACCTTGTTATTATTGTTTAAACTTTCTTCTAGCCAGATATCTTATGATATGATTAAGATTAAATATTAGGAGAGTAATATGCTAATAAACAGCATTAATGGCCTTTTCGTTTGGGAGGATCTTTTCATAAGTTTTGTAAAGCCAAGGCAATGAGCCCTAAGGTAAGTTTCAACAAATAATAAATTAAAAATGAACTGCCTGCATGCTGAAACAGTTCTGAACTAAGGACGAGTGGGCATTTACCCAATTTGTTTTATAGTTTTTACAACATAAAAAGTTAAGCAGAAATAAGTAATTTTTAAGTTTTAGTGAAAATTCAGAACCTTAATTGAAACTTAGGATTAAAAATTAAAATTTTTGAACAGAGCATTCAAAAAATAAAAAAGGAGACCTTTGACCATTCTTGGAATTTAAAGAAGTTGTGTTTGAATTTGATTGTTCTTCATTTTCTCAGTCAATTATTAGACACACAGAAACTTTATGAATTATTATTTGTTAATTTCAAGTAATTTATATCTTTTTAAATTAATTTGTATGCATGTTAAAAATGAAGCTAATGGTTTTCTAGTTACACAAGACCGTGAAACACAAATATTGTAAGATTGATTAACTGGACTCAATCAAAATCCAGAGGAGGGATGAAATAGAGCATCATTTATTGATAGAGTAACCAACAGAAAAAAATAAAAGAAAAGGGAAATATGACTATACCATTCTCAAGATCTTTCTTCTTCTTCTTAGATTTCTTCTTTTTCTTTTTTTTCTGAGCCTAGAAAATTTTAAAAAATTTATGAATCATTTTTATAAATAGACTAATATTTTTGTAAATTTAACAAAAAACAATGATAAAATTTAATTGATACACATCAAATAAATACCTCTAATTCAGCAACTTCAATTGAAGCTTGTTTCATAACATCAATGTTCTTTGCTGGTTTAACACCAGTAAGATAATAATTAAGTCTTTCTTCTACCTGCTCCTTTAGTTTTTCACCGAATACATTGCAAGGTGTTTCTAAAATTGAGAATTTCGTGACGATGAGAAATGCATATCGTGGGCATTTACAATAAATAACGTTGTGGTAGAAAGTTTAAAAATATACCTGAGAAACAGTCTATTCTGCAAGCTATTGAGCATTTGTTAGCTAAAAATCTTGAAATTCGTCCTTTGTTTTTTTTCTCTGCTCTGGCTAAAAAGGATGAGTGGTACAGTAAACCATACTTGGGAGTAAGAGTACTTCTTGTTTTTAAAGCTCTGAAAATATATTTTGAAATAGTTATACATATTTCAGTCTTTAAATTAAATAAAGGCAATAGGAGAGAAAAAAGAAGGAAAGTTAACAAGGAATGCATTAGTTTATTTAATAAATATTAATTAATTTTATAAGGTAATAAGAAAAACATCAGCTAATTTTTAGAAAAAAAAAAAACAGTGCAGTATAAGATGGTTTTGCCAAATCAATGGTAATAAAAAAAAAAGTAAATTATTTTGATTTCTATTAATTAAATAATGATATTAAATTAACATTCATATTAATCAAATTTAAAATATTCTTATTATATATTTAATTTAATATTAAAATTTAGAAGCAGAGAAGATTGAAGGGAAAAAAGATAAATGTTAATATATGCTCTGCTTAAGTTTCTTCATATGTTTGAACAAAAATATCTAGTGCAGAGCATACATAACACAACTTTTACTTATTATGCTCATTATTTAGACAAAGTATTATTGTTTAAATAATGTAAGAGCCACATTGAAAATCGAAAGAGGACAAATTAAACTTCTTCCGCAATCACAATTTTTTTTTATTCTATTCGGAAGAACTTTCATCAGTATTTCAGTCAGTTGTGCATATATCAGAAGAGTGGAGTTGGCTCCACTTACTTGTGGAATGGATGGGAGTTCGCTTATATTAAGGTCACATAACCTCCCAAAATAGGCCACACCCAGAACTATAATAGAGGAAGTGTTAGCATTCTTTGAAATTTATTTATTTCATTTTAATATATTTAAAAAGAAAATCGAACATTAAAAGTTGCTGATTTGGGATTTTAAAAATTTTACTACCAAAATTTCAGGATTGTGCCTTCGGTCCTAGTTAGTCTGGATAAAGTCTGGTTGTACTAAAGTTTCTTTTTAAAATTGTAATGTTTTTGTCATGGTCCGTAATTCTAGAAGTTTGGATTTAATTTCATGACAATATCAATTGTTACCATGGAAACAATCACCGTTCAATAATAATAAAGTAGAAATTATTAATTTTTTTGTCTACATTAATTACATTAACTTCATTATAAACTAAATATTATTCTTTCCGGAATTCTCAGCTTTCCAAACATATATTGTGACCTGAAACCAAAACAGATGTTTATTTCTGTTATGTTGTATTAAGTTCTAGGATTGCCTGGAACGGTTACAGGAATTTTAGTACGTAATCACACGTTGGATTGTTCTATGCCTTTCTGTTTGGTTTCTTAGCAGACCATATATTAGAGGCAATCAACTAGTGGCTTAGTCTTAGCCTGGATAGCGAAGAATATGATTACTTTTGAGTAAATGTTCAGTAAATGCTGTAGATACTGTTTTGTTTTCTTATGTCGTTAATTGATTTGATTTCTAATAGTTTGTTTGACATTTTTGTGCTATAATTTTGCCTCAATAAAATTATTACGCCCATATTGGTGCTACCCTATTATTATATTTTAATTAAGGAGTTATTATAACATGAAGAGAATTAACTATTAAGATACTAAGGGGAGGCCTAGACAAAACATTAAAAATATTCCCAATCAGCGTTAAGGCCACTGAAGTCAGTAAAATATGTGAAAATTGGCTTTACTGCCAATAGCTACACTGGCATGGTTCATGAATCATTTTTTATTTTTTTACTTAATTATTAATAGTTTTACTATTGCTATAACTGCAGTGCTTCATCACAACGATTGTAAAATAAATCATACTCTGAAAGCAGTTGCACAATGAATAAGTTCCAGGCCCAAAACGACTATTGTGGGCGGCAGGCAGCAACAGAAAGGTCAAGCAAGCAGTAATACTGCTACTTAAAGTACAGATGCTCTATATGTCACACTGGTGGACAGGAAATGGTTAACTAAGTATAGACAATCATACATGTCCAATGAAAATAACCAAGCTGGAAATTAGTCTAGAAAGTTATTCATATTGGGATCACTTTCGTATACAATGACGAAGTTGATAAATCAACTGAACATTTAGAGCCTATTCACACTATCGGTCCGATCTCCTAAAGTTTTATGTTATTCACTTTATATTAATTTTAAATTTCAACCGTTCACGATTGAAGCCAATAATAATCGAAGTCGTCTGTATTTGGATTTTAATTGATAGTTAACTTTCAGTTATTAAAGTATTTATTTATTCATCAATTTTATGGCCAAAATAAGTTGAACTTTTTGTTTGTAGAAATAGCTGCCAAGTGTACTTTTCTTGATGAAGAAGATAATATTATCAAAAAATATGATAACAGAATATATTGCAACACTATGATAATTATTAATAATAATTATAAAACAATTTAATTAATGGTGAAGAAATGATTTAAATTTGTTCCGAACGTATTCAAATATTTGAAATGATTTAAAAAAAAAAAAAAAATCACCAAGAAGAAAATAAAAACACGAAATCTTGTCGTGAAGCGGTTTGTGCACGAGAAAAATCATTTTATGTTTGAGATATCACATTTTGCAATAAATTAATATATAAAAAATTCACCGATTTATTGACTACATACTAATTGCTGTTATAAAATAAAGGTGAAAAGTGGAACCTTGAATAAAAATGCAGTATATTATGAAAAATGTCAGATCATCAATATATATATTAAAGCAAAACATAATTAAAATATGAATAAGGAAAAAAAGATAACTCTTATCGGTAAATGCTGCAACAAGTTTAATCTCCCTCAAATAAAGTTTCATCAAGACCGATCTGGATGGAGCGAGACTGGACCGATAGTGTGAATGGGGTAGATCGAGATCAAACCGGGAGCGGAGCAAGACTGAACCTGTACCAATATTGTGATTACCCTCTTTCTATTCCTCTTTAGAATATTTTGCCAGTGAGATTAAACCGGGAGCGGAGCGAGACGAGACCAGTACCGATAGTGGAAACCCTCTTTTTATTTCTCTTTAGAATATTTTGCCAGACCAAGATCGAACCGATAGCGTGAATCCGCCCTTAGAACTGTGAGAAGGAATGATCCAATATACAGAGATTGTGTGCATTATTTTCCAACTTACCTAATTATTCCATGAGTCTTATGAGATATTAAATTGAAATTAGTTATATGAGAAAGTAACAGTAAATATTACTTAGACATGTACATACACAAATGAATTATTTATTTACCTGAAAAGGGCTTTTTCAGCTCCAAGTACTTGCACAGTAGATGCAGGCAACTTAGCAAGATTGGTGAGTGATCCTGCATGAGATATAAGCCGGGCACCAACTTGATCTCCAATTAAAGCTGCTACATTAGGAGCAATTGAAGACATTTTTGAATGTAAATAGTTAGTAAGGGATTGACGATATTCAGCAAGAGAAACTACCCGCTTAGCAAACATTTCAATGTTCATCAGGTCGATAGGAGAAATGTCCATCCCTAAAAATAAAATGATTAGCAAATTGTACTTAAAATTATTTCTGGAAGAGATGGATTATAATATACGTAGCGTAAGTAATGCAGAGTAGAAAAGCAGGTGTGCAGAACACCCAAACAGCAGTTACATAAAAATAATGAAGCTGATTTTAGAAAATAAAACTTACCCATTGAAGATCTTGAAGCATCTAATATTGCTTCAGCTTTGTCCCTGTCTTGAACAATTTCTTCTAGTTCATCTAATTTAGATTCATCTAATTCTTTACGATTACCAATAAAATTGGCAGTTTTGGAATAAAGATAATTGTCTGGGATGATTTTAAAAAGTTCTGGGAAATGATAAGAGTACCATTCCCTGAAAAAATATAATAAATTATATTAATATAGTTTAACTTTATCATTGAAACTTATCATTAGATTCCTATGAGAAAAATAAGAAATAAGATTATCAAAACTTTAATTTAATCAAAAGTAAATCATAATAAACAGCACCTTTAATATAATTATAGAATAAAACATTTAACCTCAAATATATATATATTGATCATTTAAAAAAAAAAAAAAAAAAAAAAAAATTGAAAGCCTTACTAACACCAATTGGCCTGGACTCCTGGCTAAAAGAATGCATTCTAATAGCCAATAAAGTTATTATTATTACACTATATTAAATCATTTACTGAAACTACTAACATTTGCTTCCCTAATAAAGTCGATGTAATTGTGCTTTATGAATAATTTTAATTAAGTTTTGTTGAAACTGAATTTAAATTCAGAACATTAACGAAATGAAACAGGAAAATTAGACTGTTTTGCTTGACAACATGAGAAATTTATCTGAGGGTGGAACTTGAATAAGCCAGAAAAAAGCAGTGAGAGAGAAATTTTTTCTTTTAACTCAAAGCATTTTAAATTACTGACCATACCACTTTAGGTGCATATTTTGTATATTTGATGATAACGGCATATTTTGATGATATAATAAAGTAAACAATACATTTAGAATTATAAAAAAAAAATCCAACGTGAGCTAAGATTCCCAATTTCCATCGGGGTTATTTGCCTTAAAAATAAGTTCTCCTCCTTCGAATTAATGATTACTGAGATTCTTGACTTTCCACTTCACTTTTTAGTAAATAAAAATCTGGTGCGTGCGCGCAACACACAACTTTCACTTACCAACTTATTTAGATTAGAAATTAATGCGTTTTTTAAATTGCTACTTCTCAAATGAACAGAACAGTTTAATTATAACGCATTGGTTTGTCATTAAAGGCGCACGGCGCATGCGTGAGCTGAAGGTGTTTTATGAGTTGACGGAATATTTTTCTTTTTTTCTCCTGTATATGTTTACTTGATTTTCTTCATATATCATATTTAGCCGTTTCTTATTTTTAAGCGTGATGAGAGACAGATAATTTCCCAATATAAACTAAAACAAAGGCACTTTATAGAAAAACAAAAAAAGCCCCTTCCCCATTTAAGCCCCCTCAGAACATTTTAATAATGATAAAGCTTACCTGATATTAAATAAAAACTAATTTTCATTAAACATAACGAATTTGATAAAAATCGTTAAAGCCGTTTTTGAGATAATCGATCAAAAAGGTAAAAATTGGACAAAATTTATTAAGTAAAGTCCCCCCTCCTGTTGATCAATTTTGATGAAATTTTTACAGTCATATCTCGGGCATATAAATACATCAAATACTAAGTTTGATCAAAATCGTTAAAACCGTTATTGATTAAATAAAAAAAACACGTGAAAATGATACAAAATTTATTAAGTAAAGTCCCCCCTCCGGTTGATAAATTTTGATGAAATTTTTACAGTCATATTTCGGGCATATTAATAGATCATATACTCAGTTTAATCAAAATCGTTAGAGCCGTTTTTGAGAAAATCTAAAAAAACTTATTAAATAAAGTACCCCCTCCCTTTGAGCAAATTTGATGAAATTTTTGCTGTCACATCGCGGGCATATACATACTCTAAATACCCAATTTCAGGTTCGCACGGTTTATAGTTTTTGAGCTAGTCTGTTCACACACACACACACACACAGACCATTTCGCGGGACTTGGTTATTTTGACTCAGGGGACCCCAAAACGTGTATTTCCGTTGAAAACCGGAAGTCGAAAATTTTCACGATCGCAATACTTCCACTTACTATATATTTCATATATAGGTAAGTTTATATAAAATTAACGAGTGCGAGAGCTAACTGAAGCGCGGGGACAACTAGTTGGCGACGGTGGTGGTTCCTCGTGGCGTCGGGGAAAACCCGCCCCCCCTCCCTATTCTATAGTCTTACCTAATAAAGTTTTTTGGACTAATTACCTATGCGAGAGGTAACTAGTCGCGAAAAAAAAAGCCGTATTAATTACGGTTTTTAAAATTTTAGTTCGCGAGAACTGACAAGAGATCGCATTGAAAACGTTGGTCGCGGTAGCCAGGAGGGGGGGGGGGTAAAACCCCACCCGCCCTCCCCCGCCGCTTCACCACATAATAAGGACTTTTTGAATATTTACCTTTGCGAGAGGTAATTAGCTTGGGAAAAAAATAACCCATAGTAATTAGTTAATGAAAATTAACGAGTGCGAGAGCTAACTGAAGCGCGGGGACAACTAGTTGCCGACGGTGGTGGTTCCTGGTGGGGTCGGGGAAAACCCTCCCCCCCGCCCTTATCTATAGTCTTACCTAATAAAGATTTTTGGACTAATTACCTATGCGAGAGGTAACTAGTCGCGAAAAAAAAAGCCGTATTAATTACGGTTTTTAAAATTTTAGTTCGCGAGAACTGACAAGAGATCAAGATGACAAGATTTGTACGACGTACTACGGTATGCCCACCTGGTACAGACTTGTGCCCACCATGGGACATTTGGGACCTACGTGCTGCCGTGGATAGGCAAAAAGTTGGTCGGGCCCCAGGTATCGATAACATTGACGCGGCAATTCTGAAGTGTAGTATCCCCTACATTGAAAATAGGCTACTGCAAATCTTCAATGATTGCCTTGATAAGGGGTACTTCCCGAGAGAGTGGAAAATTGCCGATGTCAGGCTCATTTACAAAGGACGAGGAAAAGACAAGCAACAAGCCAAATCATACAGACCTATCTGCCTCCTTCCTGTATTGAGCAAAATTTTGGAAAACCTGAAGGCCACGAGCCTGCAGCCTGTCTTCCGTAGAGCAAGCCATCCACGGCAGTACGGGTGTACCAAAGGTAGGGGAACCGTAGATGCCCTGCTGCGGGTGCGCCAAGACGTTGAAGAGAGGGCGGAAAAATATGTAATGTTACTCTTGTTTGACATAACTTCTGCCTTCGACAGCGTCTGGTGGCCTAGCGTGCTCCAGCAGTTGCAGAGGTATGAGGCTCCCAGCAACTTGTATTCCCTCGTGAACAGCTATTTACAGGACAGGACAATACGACTGAGAGGATGCTTCTATGAAGTAGAAGATTGTGTAGAGCGAGGGTGTCCTCAGGGCTCAGTCCTTGGTCCCGCCCTGTGGAAAATAGTTTTTGACGAGTTGCTGGGAGTACTTGAAGAAGAACGGTTCCCCGCCACTGCGTTCGTGGACGATTTGGCCGCTGTAGTGGCATCGAACAGCAGAGCCAGGTTGAAAGAAGAAGCGGGGAGGTGCGCCAACCTGATCAGAAGATGGTGTGAGAGAAAGAAGCTGAAGATGGCTGCCGAAAAGACCCAGGCTATTCTCCTTAGAGGTAGGACTGATAGGGCTCACCCTATTAATATTAATATTCAAGGAACTAGAATACGTCCAAGTGAGGTGGTCACCTACCTTGGCATTAGGATTGGAAGAAATTTCAATGTGACTCCTCACTTGGACTACCTCAGAAGTAGGGTGACCCTAACTCTAAACGGACTCAGCAGGATCGGAGGAGCCTTTTGGGGCCTGAAATACCCAGCGACTATGGCCATCTATAAAGGTGTAGTCCTGGGTATACTGAGGTATGCTTCCCCTGGCTGGAATAGAAATCTCTCGCACCGGCAAAAGAGCAGGTTGGCTACGATTCAACGAATGGCTCTGCTGCGAGTAACTAGGGCCTATAAGTCTCTGTCTCATGAAGCGGCACATGTCCTTGCGGGAGCAGTACCTATCGACCTCCTCCTGCAGGAAGACATTTTTAGATACACAATGATGAGGGAAGGGTCGGCGGTTTTACCGGAGTGTCTTCGTGCAAGGATCAATGAGGAACCACGCAGATGGAAGAATATCATTCACGAATACACCCTGGACCAATGGAATCAGAGATGGATAGCGACACCAAAGGGAGCTAAGCTGAGAAAATATTTTCCAACCGTCAGCTCCAGGTTAGCAGGAAGATGGGTAGAACCTGATTATTGGGTCTCCCAACTACTAACTGGACATGGTGGCTTCCGCACAAAACTCGTCCAGTATGGGAAGAATATTGATCCTCTGTGTCCTACCTGTGGGGTACCCGAAACAGCCGAACATATAGTCTTGGACTGTGCCACCTATGAGGCATTGAGGGCAAAAATGCTGAGGGAAACTGGTCTCTATGTTTTGACTGAAAGCCATTTCCCTCAGCTAATGGCACAAGAAAACTATCCGCACTTCAAGGCCTTCGTGACTGGGTGGAAAACGATCACGGGTCCAACGCACTTCTCATTGGGGAGGAGAGAAGGTCCTGTACCTGGAAGACCACCAGAGAGGGCAGAGGCTGAAGAAGGTGATTTATAAACTAGAAGAGCAGGCTGTGTGCACAGCTTATGAAAAATTTTGTTATTGTTTTACTGGCAGCAGTTGGTTGCTATCCAGAAATGGATAGCATCCAACTGCTGCCAAAACCCGTATTGCCTTTCAGGCACGGTAGGGATGGCAATAAATAAATAAAAATAAATAAAATATAGGTAAGTGAAAGTAAAAATATAAATAGCAACCAAGGCCATGTTGGAGAAACTTAAAAAGAAAATTGGAAGACGTTTTTATGAAAAATTCTGAGCTTAATATCCTGGAAAATATAAGTACAACTTTAAACGGGGATAATTCACTTGTTCTCAGCGATCCAAAGACAGATGACTCAAAGATCCACAGAAATAAATTTATGAATGCATTAAATAATTAATTTTAATTCAGATAATTTGATCGATTAATTCACTTGTTTTATAAATTTTTAATTGATTGTATATTTAGTTATCTTTATTAATGTTATTCTTGTTTTTTCCTTGTTAATTATTAAGTTTAAATTATTTTTATATTTTAGTTTTTAATGAGTTCAATGTTATTATCGGAAATATATGTCTGTTTAAGATTAAACAAAATTTAAACTCATTCTGGTTTCATTTCTAAATAGTCTCTTCCACTTTCTTTTCTGTGAAATATTATATTGACATCTTTAAATATTACAGTTGTTTAATAGCATATTCTTAGATTTTATATTGCATATCCTTTAGTTTTTTACTGCATATTATATGGCATATCTTGATTTTTACTGCATCAAAATCCGGGCTCTGATAATAAGCTATTATTGCTGACTTCCCTCTTGGAAAAGCAGGGATAACAATAATTTACATTAAATCATAAAAAAAAGAAAAAAATTAAGTACCATACCATATTGTAATACTTCTGTGGGTAGAACAATATTTATTGAACAAAATATAAAAAAAGTCAATGCCACACGAATTTTAACTACTCAAATATTAAACCAGGTTACAAAAATTATCACTTTGTAACACAAATCACATGGCTTGAGTTTCACAATCAAGACAAAGACTCACTCTTAGACCAACTCGTCCAGTCACTCACTTCTTATATATAGTCGTTAAAGGGCCCACGCCTGCATGAACTGGGCTCGAAAAATCCAGTCCCAAACACGTGCTCTGACGGTTTGTGCTGTCGGCTAGTTCGTTCCAACAAAAGGTCTGGGATTTTAACCATATGTTTTTATTTTTTTTATTAACGATTTAACAGTACAATGTTTTCTTATATGGAAGATGAAATTAGATTAGATTACAATAATACAAATGTTAATATTGCACGTCAGAAAGAAGATGCTTACATTTCAAAATATATCAATTTTGAGTTATGCATACTGTTGGAATCAGAATGAAAAAACCTACAATGCCAAATATAGTCACAATAGTATGGAGGGGATGATCGTGTTAACACAGGTATGGGCTCTTTTTTAGTTACCATTAGTATGATTGGTACCAACTGCCCCAATGTCATGCTGTTTTTGATGAAAGAATATTTTTTCTGGACATTTTTGGTAGGTACATAGTAAAATTGGGAATGCAGTTAAAAACCCAAATGTGATTATAAAAGAAAAAAATAAAAGTTTGTGGAGTGTGACTATCTTCTTGCCAACATGTAATACATAGTTTATTAATTAAAAATAAATAACACATGTAGTTTGGATACCTTACCTAATCCTCATAGAAAATGTATTAATATCCTTGTCGAGCAGATCAAGGAGGGCTATACTCTGGATGATCATGTTATCAACTCTGTGAACATTAAATTTAACTTTGGCCCTTGAATAACTGTGACCTAACCCCAATTGTGCAACTTCTGATGATTTATTAGTAAAACCTTTAACTAGCTTTGGGAAATGTAAACGAAGACCTGTAAAGGCACAAACAATAATTAAACAAGTTATGTGAGTACTTAATCAACAAATTATATTTAAACAGCCACATTTTGGCCTAATCAGGCATCCCCAAGGCAATTTACATTCATAAAATATAAAATATTTTATAACATATATTTGACTATTATTGGCATAGTTAAATGTATTACCTCTTAATATTTCAGGTATGGCTCCTGTGCACATACATTGATATCCCAAAGCATCTGTAATAGCAGCAGCTAATTTTGTATCTCCAACCCCTAAAGTTGGATTACCTTTCTTGACCAAATTTTGTTCAAGAAACAACTGAAGGTCTTCCGATACAATTCCTTAAAGCAAAATATAATTTCTATAGTACTCTTAACATACCAATGTTATTCAAAGTTAAATATTGTTGAAACTTTCAACACAAAAGTTTGACAGATAATAGAGAAAATATGAATTATAAACACAACAGAAGGAATAAATATGCTTGATGAGATTAATTACAGGCAGTAAGAATGCAACAAAAATACATGTCATGAAAGTATATCATTAGTTAGATTTTGTTTCTATAATTCATTATATTCTCACTTTCAATAAGTAATATTATTATCAAGAATATGTATACCTTCTGTAATGTAGACACTGTAAATTATACATATCTAAAATTTACTCATATATTTCATTCATTTGACTTTTAATTTTCGATTTTTTTTGTTTTTAATTTCATTAATATTCCAATTAAATTAGCTATTTATACTCTTTCGGTTAAATTAGCAATTTTTAGACAGGCTAATAGTTCCCATGCACTTTGTATGCTTTCTAGGTATGATATGACTGTCTAGATTAGGGGAGGAGCAGTAGGGAGACGGAGATGGGCCCCCCACCTACCCCCTATTTTTTGCCTTATTCAATTTCCATCACCAATAGTTAGCTTCTACCCTTAGAGCCTTGACTGCTATTTTTGATAAAACAGAACTTAATAGAGGACAGAAACTTAGTACTACTAGTACTAAGTATTACTAAAAAGGAGTTGGATGAGAGACCTCCTCTCCTGTAAAAAGACCGGGATGATATGATGAAGGGCACTATCTTCCCTCATGCCTTAAAATGCCAACACACAGCAATTTTAAACTCATTTGCTAATTGCCACTTATTATTTGCGACAGGTGCAAATAAAAGTTTGAAGAGTAAAAATTGGAGTCTGGAGACCGTCAGTAAATACTCTATTGGAGTTCTGACCTTGGCCAGCTTCTCCACTCAAGTCCTGAACTCATTTAGCTTTAGTGGTCTCACCTTGTCTCCCTTAGGCTTAAATACTCTACCACCCATAGTGACGAGGCAACGCGGAGAGCAATGATATCTCCTGAAGTCTAAATGTAGTATTGAATGGAAATATTGTAAGTTTTGTATTTCCATATGTTTTCTATTCTTTTATTTTTTGATGCTTTGTATGAACGGATCCTTAGATCATTAATATTGATTACCAATGAGTGTGGGTGATTGTATTTTTTTTTTTTTTTTCAGTAAATAGTTTAAAAAGAAAGTTTTTGAGTTATGCGCCAACAAAGTATTATTTTATTCATAATTCTTCTCCCGGGGTTTTCTTAGAGATCTAGCTATTTTTCAGGAAATCTTCAAAATGATACATCTATGATCGAATAAAATCAAGTATGCATGCAAAAAAAACTTTTAAGAAATAGTTAATAGACTATTTTATTTAACCCTTATCTGGTTATAGGGTCAATCCATATAAAGTGGTCCAGTCTAGTTGCTTTAACATTTTTATTTTTTAAAAATATTTTTACCATAGAAAGAACAATGCATCAGAAGTACAAAAGTGCAATTATTTTATTTTTTGAATTTTTATTTTTCCAATGGTGGCCATATTATTTTCGAAAAACTGCGTATTTTTAGCTATTTTAGTGCTCTGCTTCAAATCAAATACCTCTAAGTCATCCTAGAACGTGTTAATTCAGACCTGTAAGGGCCCACATCTCTGGGTCAGAATGTAAGCGGTTCATATAAAGAAAAAAGTTTTTTAATAAAATTCTGGATCAGTCATAATGGAAATATATAAGTATTATTTGATACTTTTAAACTAAGTGAACTATAAACTAGGCCCTCTATGTTACTTTATGACATGGTCAAAATGGAATTTAGTCTGGTCCTGTTCTCAACTAAAAAGGCCTGCACAGGGGGTCTATTTAACCCTGAACAGCTAGCTACAGTCGAAAGCTGGGATCTAATAAAGTTGAAAAAGGCTTTTAAACTGGAAAGGCTACCATTGGAGGTTGCCTGCATTATGAGAAGTTTACCCTTACATGGTGTTTAAGTGGGGGTAAAATAAAACAGAGAACTATACAACAAAGGTATAAGAATGATAGTACTAACTAGAAATGTAATATATAATAAAATAACAAAAAGTTATAACTTCAGAGACACTTTTGATATTCTCTCTGAACAATGTCAATCAATTATACAACAAAGGTATAAGCATGAAAATACTTTGCTAGGACTGTGATAAATAATAAAACCATAATAAAAAAAATTGTACCTTCAGAAACACTGTTGATATTTTCTAATGCAGTAACTGCTGTTTTAAAAGGAGTAAAAGAGCACAGTTTAACAATTTGATTAAATTTCTTCAAGTCAGTGACAGATGCTTCGACCTGAGGAAGCAGCATACCAACTTCTTCAAATTCTTTGACAGAGAACAGCCCATAGCCGGCAGCATGTTCAAAAAGAACAAAAAGATTCTCCTAAAATTAAAATAATAAGAGAAATTGCAATCACAGAAAAAGAAACATGCAACTCTCTAAACAGAAAGAACTCTTACCATTATTAGATAAATAAAATAAAACTAAAAAGGGATTTTCATTACATGCACGAGACCTAAGTAAAACAGTGGGCACGTGTAGTACACAAACAACCAACCCTCGATAGCAACCTGCAAACTACCCTTGTATAATCGACCATGCAGTAAAGAATCGAACTAAGAGGTAGACATCAATGCTTAAAAGTTAGTGACGTCATCAGCAACCAACATACTGGCATGTAAGGAATTTTATTAACAGAGGTTTCCATGAGAATTGTTATATTATCATTTGGATGATTAATAATATAATAAAGTAGCTGTATATACCGGTTTCACCCGGAGTGTTTCATTTTTTAAATCAATAAAATTTAAAAGTGATATTTTTATCGACTCAAACGGTCGATTTCGTAAAAACCAATGCAAAGCGAGATCAAAACGATTTTTATAACAATAAAGAATATACCCAGAGATTGGCTGAAGTTATGCAATTTTAATATAGACAGGTATTCGCACCTGGAATCAAAGAACCACTGAGTGAACTTTGGAGAATTTAGGACAAACAGTATTGATTTTTATAAAGAACAAACAGAATTTCATCTTTATTAATGTAGATTATAGCTGTATATCCCGGTTTCACCCGGGGAATTTCACTTTTCTAATGAAACATTCGATTTCGTAAAAAAAAAAAAAAAACATTGTAAAGCGAGATCATTATGATTTTTATAACACTAAAGAATATCAGCTGAAGATCGGCTGAAGTTATGCAATTTTAATATGGACAGGTGTTCGCACCTGGTATGAAAGAACCACTGAGCGAAATTTGGAGAATATAGGACAAACGGTATGGATTTCTATAAAGAACAAACAAACAAAAAGAATTTAATCTTTATTTATATAGATAATGAAAATGATATTATTATTATACATATTAATTATTCATTGGTGCATTTCACTTTTCAGTGTTGGGAAATTTCACCAACCCGGATTCAGTGAGTCGAGGGTTAGCTTCTATTTATGGAATTTTTTAAAAATTTCTGACGATGCTGGAAGCAAATCCTTTTGCCCCTCTTCACCTTCAGCAAGTCCCGGTTCTTGGCAACTAATAATCGTTTCCTCTGTCAGTACATTGCTGAAGATGATGAATGGCATCACTTTGGCTTCTTTGAGTTGGTGACAAGAGCGGATACAGAGGGGGATCACATGTGTCATGACCCCCTTACATTTTGGCTTTTCAATTTTTTTGAATCTTTAAGCGAATAATGCAATTAGGTAGTTACTATGACATATACATAAAACAACTGTAGGTTGTTTAGATTCCAGTCCATCTTAATTCAAGATAATAATCTCATTAAAAAACGGCGCTATCAGCCACGTGATTATGAGAGGGGGGCTATACCCCCATTAATTTCGTGCTGAACCCGCAAGATTGGTGAGCTGCTTCAGCTCCTCCAGAGTAGTTGATATTTTCTCACATTCATTCTAATGACTTTATGGATATTATCGTCATTAGGAATGCCACTTTCGATTACAGCAGCCTTTTTTTCCATTCTGCGCAGAACTAGGTTCAGTTTATCCTACTGAATTTATCTGCTTTTAAACATGGATGTACCAATTATCTTTTAAATATACAGGGTGTCCCGAATTTAAATGGCAAAACTTCAGGAACTTGTAGATGATCGAAAAACGAATACCAAAAGTCTTTTAGAGATTTGCTCGATTTTGCTTAGTTTTGGAGAAAATTGCAAAAACAGAAACAAAAAAAAAAAGTGTTATATGTAGCGATTATCCCCTTTCAAAGTTCGTCAGGCTAGGCAGTGAGATATGTAAACACTTAATGTTATCCTTTACATTCATTTATTTGTTTACATTTTGGCTTCCTTCTAGGATTATAATTCCTAAATCAGTCTTCAGTCAGTTACTCAGATATTTTTGTGTGAATAGCATCAGCCACAATACCCCGTACACATTCTAATGTTGAATACGCTGATATGATTTTTGTGTATGGTTTCTGTAACGGTAATGCTTTAGAAGCGGTGCGGGAGTATGCGCGCCGATTTCCAAATAGAAGAGTGCCTAATCGACGAGTCTTTTTGTTAACTTTTAATAGACTACGAGAGACTGGGCCATTCTTAAGGGTCTGGCCACACATGTCCGCACCGTAGCAATAATACAGGTTATGTTCAAAATATTTTTAATTTAACTTACATATTACCTTTAGTTATGCCTAAAGTTCAAACCACACATGTCAGACACAGGCCAATTTAGGCATAACTAAAGGTAATATGTAAGTTAAATTAAAAATATTCTGAACATAACCTGTATTATTGCTATGGTGCGGATCCGGTGCGGACATGTGTGGCCAGACCTTAATACGTAATGAAGGCGACCAATTCCAGGCATAAGAGCAGATTATCGGAGAAGAAATTATGTCCAACGCTACTTCGATAACAATCCTCAGACTAGCATCCCAAGAGCATCTGTTGCATTAGGAATATCGCGGCAAGCAATATAGCGAACTTTGAAAGGTGATAATCGCTACCCATACCATCTTCAAAAAGTTCAGAATTTATTACCTCAAGATTATGTCAAGAGATTGAATTTTAGTAACTGGTTTCTTGAAAAAATTCGCGATGATAATTATATTTCCATTAAAAAATATATGGACGGATGAAGCTACCTTTACAAGAGGAGGAATTTTTAATCAAAGAAATTATCATGCATGGGCTCTTGAAAATCCCAGAGCTATTAGAGAGAATAGGTTTCAGCATGAATATGCTATTAACGTTTGGCTTGGAATTTGGAATGGATTTTTGGTGGGACCATATTTTTTACCTGAAAGATTGAATGGAATCACATTTACACATTTTTTGGAGAACGACTTTTCTAATTATTTAGATGACATTTCCTTACAACAGCAGGTTGAAATGTGGTTCCAACTGGATGGATGTCCAGCTCATTATATCAGAGCTGCTGGAACTTGGCTGGATTTTCTCTAAAACTAAGCAAAAATGAGCAAATCTCTAAAGGACTTTTTGTCTTAGTTTTTCGGTCCCCTATAAGTTCCTGAAGTTTTGCCATTTAAATTCAGGACACCCTGTATACAGCGAAAATCCAAGAAATGCATCAACTATTTCAAATAAAACCTTATGTGGATCTTGGTGACTAGATTGTTGGCCCATCTTATTAAGTCTTATATTTATTTATTAACAAGTTTTCTACAGTACAGAATGCCTGCTGGATATGATTTAATAAAACCAGTTGGATGGGTTGTTTATAGCTCTGAAGGTGGATACTTAATTGGCTGCTTTAACACGTTGAGCGCCAAGCGGTACGATCGTACCGCTGTTGGACTATTGGCTGGGGCCGAGGCGGTCCCCAGGTACCGCCCGCTCCCGCCAGCTAAAATGTTGTTCTGGGCCAGGGGACCGCCTGCCGAGCGTGATTTCAAGACATATTGGACCGCTCCGGCCCCGAACAATTCGCCAATGCAATTGGCCCAAATGTTTTTTTTTTTTTTTTTTTTTTTTTATAATTTGGGGGGTATAAATAAATAAAATAAATTAATTTTATTTATTTTTTTACAAAACAAAATATCTTATTTATTAAAATAACATATTTTAAGGGGACAAGGGTTGACGTCGCGGTCATAACCGGGCAGCCCCCGTACTACTATAGGTAGCGGGCTTTACCCTGGGGCCGGGCGGTACATACGTACCGCTCACAAAATTATTGTTTAATTGCCAAAATTAAAGTTTTTATTTATTTCTTTTGCAATTTTTGTATCATTCTAATCATATTAAAGTTATAAATTAGGAAAAATTGCTTTGGCCCCAGGCAAAAGTACATCATCTTTTCCCTGGCGCTCAACGTGTTAAAAGTGAATAATGGTTTGATTTGGTAAACAAGGTTTGAATTAAAGATTTCATGTACTTGATAGGTCAGGTGGAAAGAAGGAAAGTTGCTATATATTTGTAGAAATCGTGAATGAGGATGGAGTACTGGGAAAGTAAATAGCATTTAACATATGGAAAGAGATGACCTTTGGTGAAGACACAGAATAATTGATCTGTGATGGCCCCTTATTGTGACTGATCAAAGTAATATTCCGTTGAAAATGTTTTTCTAGAGAAGTAAGTTAATCAAATCTAGTGGATTGCTTTGTGTAACCTTGCAAAAGTTTTATTGGTAGGAATTAGTAAGATGAGTAATATGATGTGAAATTATTTTTAACGGTTGGATAAATTAAGATTTTCGAGGAGAAAGGAAAATGTAATAAATTTTTAGATAAGATATGATATTAATGTAATATATGATAAGATTAGATATGATAAAGTCTAGTATGAGTATATGTTTGTAAACTTAACTACTCAAAGTCTAGTTATTGGGACTCAGAGGATCCCGAAACTTTTATTTCCATTGAAAACCTGAAGCCGTAATTTTTAAGAACACAATGCTTTCCCTTACTATATATTTCATATATAAGTAATCAAAAGTAAAAAGAGGCATTTCAATCGCATGTAACAAGGAATCATTAAAATACAACAAGTCAGATAGGAAGGATGATGATAGAAGATGTTCATTGATGCTCCAATTATTGCATTATATCAACATGAAAAAGTTGCTTTAGCAGTCCCATCTGTTATCATTGAGGATTAACCTGTGCATCTAAATATGGAACATGTAACTTACTCTGCAGGAGAGTACTACTAGAAATATAATATAAAAAAGTGAAAAAAATGAATGAACTATTTTTAAATTAAAAATATAATTTAATTAAATAATATTTATTTATAAGTGCATATCAATTAAACAAATGAAGTCTTCATTCGCTGTATTTCCCAATGCTTATATAATCATGATACTGTTAAGAAAACATGGAATTATGTAAATTGTCAATATCTTCCTCCCTTGCCTTTTCTCTTTTTTTCTGTTGCTTATATTCCTCATGAGTTTCATCATCAGTAGGAAGTTCATATCTGCATAATGGGCATGTACTGGTCTAAGCACAGATAACAACAATAAATATCAGTTTTCTAATTATTTATAAAGATATTTATTTGCCTACTTTACCTTTTCTAACCAAGGAATGATGCAAGGAGTATGAAATTCATGTTTACATGGAAGTAATTTAGCCTTTTCTCCAGCATCAAACTGTTTCAAGCAAACTGGACACTGAGCATCTAAATGATAATAAATATTGATAAATTATAATTAGAATTCATTTTTAAATCGCAACTTGAAATTGAGATACCTCTTCGATCTATAACAGAATCTGGAAGAGTTTCAATGATCTTTCTGGATGTTGGAGGTGGAAGTTTCATATGTTCCCCCAACTCTTCAAACATGCCAAAATCCCTGAAAAGGCGTGCCATGTGAAGCAATTGGTTTGGGGTTTCCCCTTCTCCAAGTGGCTTCCAGCCCATTTCATCAAAGTAATCTGCCATCTATACCAAAATGTTGACTTTAGAAACATGCCTAAAGTATCATTCTTAATCTTTATTTTATTTAACACAAAATATGTGTGAAAATCATATAAAAATAGATGCGATTTAAGTTTTTTAAATTATAGTTAAGGAAATTTTTGAAACTCATTTGCTTACTTATTCATTATTAAATATGATATGCAAATAATTCAAGAGGAATTATTTAAGGAAGATATGTTTTATTGTCTGTTTATGTTTACTTCTAAATGATTTTAATTATGAAGTGCAAATTTTTAAATTTTTAAAATAATCTCCTAATGTGTACTGTATATATTTTAAACATGTTTTCCCCAAAAATATTTATATTATCATTTTAGCGTTTAAAACTACAATAGCATACTTCATAAATTAACAATAAAAAATAATTTAACTTACTTCCACAATGGCAAGACCATAAATAAAAAAACAATTAAAAATATATACTTAAAACAAATATTGGAATAATATTTTGATAACAATAATAAACAGAGCATGATAAGGGAGTCTTAGACACAGTTGTCAGACCATTGGATTTTTTAAAATAACAAATAAATTCAATAACAGTCTAAAAATAAACACATCTCTCTCCAAGAAACATTTCACTTCAGATCGATAGTCGCCTACACCATTAAGCATAAACAGAAACCCAAAAGGAATTCAAAAATAGATAGACTATGCAATAATAAGTAAATATTTTTGTTGGTATTAGTTTTTGTAAGTAATAATATTATCTTTTATAATGAAATATACAATTGGTTTGGGAATTTTTATAAGGTACCCCAACTATTGTATATAATGTAATTTTTTTTTTTTTTAAATATATATACAATGTAATAGCTTACAAATCAAATATAGGATAGTTATGGAGATAATCGGATGCCGTTGATGTGTATACGACTCATTTGTCTCGTTTAATAACTCCAAATAAAGTCAAATAATTCCAATATTACTGTACAGCCAGAATTTACTTCCTCCAGGGTAAAATTGTTTATCACTCAAAATAGTCCCATTGGGCCAGGGGGCAGGGGATGCAAAATAAGATAGCTTAGCTTCTCCTCCCCAACCCCACCCTCACCTTCCGAAAATAATCCCATAAAACCTAGTAACGTAGTTCAAGTTGGTGGTCACTGATACCAGTGGCCAACTGGGTCCATGACCAATGAGAGCAAGGGGGTTCTGGCCAGGTTGGAAAATGGTGCAATGCCCCTGAAATAATAACTGGGCTAGACGTATAGGCCAACCAGGATTGGGCTGGCAAGATGGGTTTACTTCTTGCCACTGGAAGGTGGCAGTGCGGAACCAGTATACATGGCGAAGACTGATCCGGGAGGCTTAGACACAGTTGTCAAGCCATTGGATGATGATGAGTCTTGTCAAATATAGTTCCACTTTTAAAATAACTAATAAATTCAATAACAGTATAAAAATAAACATCTCTCTCTTCAAGAAACATTTCACTTTAGATCGATAGTCGCCTACACCATTAAGCATAAACAGAAACCCCAATAGGAATTTAAAATAGATAGACTATGCAATAATTAGTAGATATATAACACCAAATCTAACTTTTATACCACAACAAATATTTATTTGCATTGCATTGATTGCAGTAGAAATGAATTAATTATGCTTTGTAATGATCTTTATGCAATGCCGATTTCTCTTTTCAGCAGAATGTATAATGTGCAATATTTTAGATTATGAGGTAAAAATAATAAGTTAATATCGAAAGTAAGTACTGTGCCTAGAACTGTAAAAGTTTATGAAGTGACAACTGACCTTTTACCTCTAAATATTCATCGTTCAATACCGAAATTAAACATTTGTTATTTAGATCATCACCAATTAGATTTGTCTTTAATTAGCTTTGTTTCACAGTTATTGCCATTCTTTTCTTTGAATTTATTGTTGTTTAAATAAAGCTGTTATAGTAAGGTAATTACAAATTGATACATTTTAACCTCCAGGTATAAGCCTAGATCCTGTGACTTTACAAGGTTCCTTAAACACAATTATATATAAATCCAGAAATTAACCAGGATTACTTTCAAGTATACCTTAAAAATCATCTACCATACAGAAATTAAATTTCATTGCATTAGAAAATTTTGAAAAAACAATCTGGTAACAATATTTAATCTGTAATAAGTAAATAAAAATGATTATGTTATTCACACTCATGTTTCTAAACAGTAACCATACTAAGTTAAAACTCCATTGCAAAACAGTTTGACATACTCACATTAAAATATGAAAAATTTGTTAGTTCACAACAGCAAGAAATATGCTGGGTGATTATGACAGTGTATACAAATATGAAAGTACTAGGCAAATTTCAAATACTGAACAAAATGAAGCATCATAGTGATTGTCATTATTTTCATAACCTGTCCCTAGGATAGCAGTCAATCAATAATCAACCTTATATAACTTGTCAAATAGGAAAGGTAATCTTCTATTCATATCTTCAAAAATAAATAAATATGTTATTTAAATAAAGAATTCTGCGCAAATTTTGATTTTATATAATAGAATAGGAAAATACATGTGGTTTAAAAAAGAAAGGATTAAAACATAAATATTTACCTATAAAAATGTACATATACATATATTTACAGAAATATACAAAGAATTAAAACTTCCCACATCTTCTTCTGGCAGTATATTTAGAATCTTCTCTTGTAGCAAGCCCTTGTCTACGCCTTCTTTCTTTCTTTTCTAAAATCCAATCTCTACTTTTTTTAAGAGGCTTTCCATGAAGCTTTTTGAATGTAACTCTATCCTTAGTAAAAGGAATAGTAGTATTATCATTTTCCGTTCCTAAAGCCTTTGGCAAAGGTGCACTTGAACCTACCATCAAAACCAAAAAATATTTCTTGGCTTTGGTAGAATTGGGATAATCAACGACAAGACCCCCAAAAAACCCTGCCTTGGTTGCTTGTGTTGTAACTAATTCTATCTGTTGAGGGTTTTCAGGGTAAAACTGAAAAACTGCTCGGGCTGTACGACTTAATGAAGTATATAGTGTTGAAAAAAACTTGTAGAGTCTTTTTGCAGGCTTATGTGTTGCTTGATCAGCATTACACAACCACTGCAAAGCACTTATGCTAACAGCTCCATCAAACATGCCTGCTCGAAAGGGTATACCCTGGCCCAAATCACTGAGAACAAGATCACCTTCGACTTCTCTTTCTAAGGCAACTTCTAACATAGCTTTGGAAATATCAAGTCCTACCCACATGTGGCCATTATCTTCTAAAACACTTCCACTTAAACCAGATCCACACCCTAAGTCCAAAAGCATTGCCGGCTCATCCTCTGGTAAACTTAATAGTTCTAAGGCCCTTTCTGTCATCTGAACTTGAATTTCAATCATCCTGGAGTTTTGTGTATACTTTTTGGCCTCTGTTTCATTATAATAAATATCTGGAGGCGCTTGGTGTTCAGGTCTTCTTCCAGAGGACATTTTCAATAACCTTTATGTAATTACAATCTAAATAAACAAGTTTTTCTTTTATTATAAATTTAAAAGTACAAATATATCATATACGATAACCTCGACCACGTTTACCTCGTGTTGTCAATGGGTGAGTAACAAAGAGGTATGTACCTGCAGTTGTTGGTCATTGAGAAGCAAATCTTTTATCTACAAATGACTAGACCTGACCATATTCAGCAGTGCCTAGACTATTAGACGAACCGAGTGTATTAATGTTCAATGAATATAATTATTTTTAAAAAATGCTGATTGTAAAAAAGTATTCGTAGTGCTTACTTCCTGCAAAGATTGGTTTTGTGAAATACAAATACTTTTCAACATTTATAGTAGCCAAATAGAGGTTAATTCATAGAGTCAGCAATTTTTCCCTTACTCAGTATAAATACCTCTCATTTTCCCTCTAGCGAGGAGTTCAACCCCGGTAGTCAGACATGAGATTTAGATAAGATAGATTAGTGCAATAGTTTATAATAATAGTTCAGTTGTTTGTTAATTGTAAACATTGTTTTGATAAATAAATTTATTAAAACAATGTTTGATCAACAAGTCCGTCTAAGGTACGGTGATTTATTTAACTACATATAATTGGCCGTGTATAATTGGTGTATATTTAACATAAATTTTGATGCATCATACTGGAGTTACGAGGAAAAAGTACAGACATTTTCCGGTGTTTACATTACAGAAAAATATCCTAAAGGAAATTTTGTTGGAAAACTTGGTTTTTCTGTACTGGCGAAGTGATACACGAGTTATAATGTCTATATTTAGATTTTCACATTAGGGATGGGTCAGGTTGTATGAATCAAATACTTCGTATCAAATACTGAAAAGTATCTGATACAAGTAGTTGATCTAGCCAAAATGAACCGGGTTGTGGTACTCACTGATCCATGGATACTCTATGATCCGTGTCAGTTGAGTGTGAGGTACTAATACAATGAATACTTGGAATAGCCAACCCCGGGCTATGATATAGATACTGGCTACTTAGTTCTGATTCAGTTTCTGAATCATTTAGTACTTGAAGTATTCCTTGCAAACTACTATATACCTGAACCTTTGCCCTAGCAACAGACTCTTTGGTAATTTAATTCATTCATTTTAAGCAATAATGAGATAATGGAGAGTTATAAACTTCAATTCAATAAAATAATAAACTTCAATTATTTTTTATTAAAAAAATATTTATTAATAATGGTATACAATTTTCAAACGTAATAATTGCATAGTTATAACAAATACCAGTTTATATTTTTTCATATTTCATTTTTTTAAAACAAAATATGGTTTACTTATTTATAGTCTTTGGTTGAATAATTTTTAAATTATTTTATTAGAAGATAAAAGATTCGACCACGGCCGGGAATTGAACCCAGGTCCTCCGCAAGGACCTGGGTGTTGCGGAGGACCTGGGTTCGATTCCCGGCCGTGGTCGAATCTTTTATCTTCTAATAAAATAATATAAAATATGGTTTACATTTTAAAATACATATAGAGGAAATATTTTATTTAAAAAATAGAAGTATGTGCACTTAGTGAAAAATTATATTAAAAAAAAAGATAAACAACGTAAAAATAACAATTTTAAACGGTTCTTAGTAACTAAATATAAAAAAGACGGATATGTATGTAAACTCTTATGTATTTATGGAGTAACAATATTGATATTTATTAAAAATTAAATCATTTTTTAGCCCCCACAAAAATTACTGTTAGGTAACAACTAAAATTTTACACAAAGAATCATATGTTAAATTAACACGCTTAAAGAATATATTTCAAGATCAAAAACATGCAGTAGTTCTTAGTGAAATTGATACACCCTGTATAAAATAAAAAAATAAAAATATTTAAATGGACGAATTTAAACCAAAAGAACCTTAACTTTCCAACAGATTTATTTATAAGATCAAGTTAAATATGTATTAACTCTATAAAATTAAAATATTCAACTTCATTAATTAAAAAAATCAAAACAAAATGAATAAATGATTTAGTTTCCCGATACTATTTCCGGTAAAGCCAAAATGGCGCCGTTTATTGTGGTCCCGATCTCCTCTGAAAAGGACCTGTTTGGGGGTTTATTTATCTCTGAAGAGCGAGCGGGAGTCCAAAGCTAGAATCTAATAAAGCCAATCAACGAAATTTTTAAATGAAAATGGAAGCGATCAGGCGCGGTTCCAGAAAAAAATTTCGGGGGGGGATTGGTCGGTATGAAAAAAAAAACAGCGTAAAAATAGCACACTTTATTTGCTTATGCTTATACATTAAGTTCATATACGAAATTCTGTATAAAAAATTCTAGTCAAAATTAAACTAAACTTCCCTAGAAAACTCGCAAACGTTAGATGCGTAATTAATTTTTTTAATTCATCCCACTAATTTTTTTTTCGTCGAAATTTCGGGGGGGATTGATCCCCAATATCCCCCCCCCCTGGGACCGCCACTGCAAGCGATGAGAGTACCCTTAAATTACGGTAACATAACCTCCCGAAATAGGGCACGCCTTGTTAAAGTATCGGGAAGAAGTACATAGTATCGGGAAACTTTTACCTGACATTATTAAGATAAAGTTGTGTTTTATATAAATCTATCTGTAAAAGAAATCTTTTTTAAGTTAACATGTTTTTACTTTCACTTACCTATACATGAAATATATAAATGTTTTATGAATAATACAATCAATATATATTATAAAGCAAAGTGTACAATGTGCGTGCCGAAAAGGCTCAAAAACGACTCCACGTAGGATTAAGGAAGTTATCTCAGCGTGTTGCTATATAACCCCTAACGGAGATGAAAGTTTCTGTTTTTCTCTTAAGGGTGTAAAATTGAAGAGAAAAGGACTGGAATTTTAAGCCTCTCGCACCATGTAATTAGCCTACCTGAGAATGACATACGAGTTTATGAATGAAAAATTTAGTTCGAGCTCCAGACTACCAGGAAGCGCTACGGTGTATTTCACTCAATGTTTATTGTTCATTCATTCCGTTCAATTTGTAAAGGTTATGTATTTTTTCAGCTGTTCTTTTTAAATTACTAAAAAATCAAGCGAAAATAATAAGTTTCACCTTTTCTTTCAAAATAAAATAATGATTTTACATATCAATTAGAAAACTGACTGGATACCTTACGAAATTAATTTTCTCATAAGAAGGTTAATTGATTAACAAATTATATTTAATCAATATGTAATATATATGTAAGTAAATTTAATGAAATATGAGTGAACATTTTTTAGTAGTACAGTGAGCGAATAAAAACAGACATAAAACAAAAAATCTGGTGCGTGCGCGCAACACACAACTTTCACTTACCAACTTACTTAGATTATAAATTAATGCGTTTTGTTAATTGCGACTTCTCAAATGAACAGAACGGCTTTAATTATGAACAATGGTCTGTCATTAAAGGCGAACGCCGCATGCGTGGGCTCAACGAGTTTTATGAGTTGACTGAATATTTTTCTTTTTTTCCCCTCTTTATGTTTTCTTTATTTTTTATCATATTTCATATATAGCCATTTCCTATTTTTAGGCGTAACGAGAGACAGTTAATTTCTCCATATAAGCAAAAAGAAATCCTCCCTCGCTGCATCGAATTTTAAAATTGATACCATTCACCAAATCCATACCCGTATGAGCCCTCATTTAGTGTATATTAACAAAAATATAAATTCTATTCGTATTAATTTTAGAAGTTACAATTTTCTCTTAAAGGTGGACCCCCCCCCCCACAATATAGTAATTTTAAAATTATTTCTATTTTCAAAAGTTAAGCCAGCCTAAACATAATTATGCTTCTTTATTGTGAAGAAATAGAAAAAAAAAAAATTCCGTTTGGGAATATTATTAATTTTAAATAATTACAATTTTAAAAGTATGATTATTTTTAAAATTTTCGATAGGATCCTTATTTCGAAAACATAAAATGTTGACAGCCTAATAATAATAAAAAAGTTTAATAACAACATTTTAAATATTCCTAACCTCAGAAGTAGAAGTATCCGTAAAACATTAATACTTTTTCAAAATCTACGAACGCGTAAACATAGATATATACAGACAATCATAACAAATTAATCAGAAGTTATAAAAAAAATCGTAGTAACGCCCTCCCCAACCAAATTTTAAAAATGTTACTATTTTCAAAATCTGCCGTTACCATAAAGACTCTTCTCGAAGAAAACGGAAAGTTAATAAAATGTCCCCCCCACCAGCATTGAATTTTAAAATAGGTAGTATTTTCCAATTATAAGCCACTATTATCATCACAGTAATTTACAATTTTAAAAATCCGAAAAGATAAAAAAAGAAAATAATTTTATATTCCTATCGTTTTTTTTTTTTAAATTATTACTTTTTGTCAAAATTAACGCTTTGGATATTGCACACTTATTTCGAAGCGATACAATGTTGACGGCTTAATACCAATAATTTTTTATAATTTTAATAGAATATTAGAATAATAATGGATTATAATTAGAATAATAATAAACAATCCCAGCCCCAGAAGTAGAAATATCCGAAATAGTATCCGGAAAAAAATAACTAAATACCGAAGTACTCACAGATACTCGGGTATCCGTGCTGACAGATACGAGTAGTCACTGTATCCGAAGCTGACAGATACGAGAAGTACTCGGATCCTTTGGAATCCGTCCGTACGGATACGGATACTATCTGTATCTGCTCTCATGAGTACTTTCCACAGTTACAGTATCCGATATCTGTATCTGCAGATACAATTTGCCCATCTCTGTTATAATTTATAACGCATTGGTTTGTCATTAAAGGCGTACGGCGCATGCGTGAGCTCAAGGTGTTCTACGAGTTGACGGAATATTTTTCTTTTTTTCTCCTGTATATGTTTACTTGATTTTCTTCATATATCATATTTAGCCATTTCTTATTTTTAAGCGTGATGAGAGACAGTTAATTTCTCAATATAAACTAAAACAAAGGTACTTTATAGAAAAACAAAAAAAGACCCTTCACCATTTAAGCCCCCTCAGAACATTTTAATAATGATAAAGCTTACCTGATATTAAATAACAACTAATTTTCATTAAACATAACGAATTTGATAAAAATCGTTAAAGCCGTTTTTGAGATAATCGATCAAAAAGGTAAAAATTGGACAAAATTTATTAAGTCCCCCCTCCTGTTGATCAATTTTGATGAAATTTTTACAGTCATATCTCGGGTATATAAATACATCAAATACCAAGTTTGATCAAAATTGTTAGAGCCGTTTTTGAGAAAATCGAAAAAAACTTAAAAAGTTATTAAATAAAGTACCCCCTCCCTTTGAGCAAATTTGATGAAATTTTTGCTGTCACATCGCGGGCATATACATACTCTAAATACCCAATTTCAGGTTCGCACATTTTATAGTTTTTGAGCTAGTCTGTTCACACACACACACACAGACACAGACACACAGACACACACACACACACAGACCATTTCGCGGGACTTGGTTATTTTGACTCAGGGGACCCCAAAACGTGTATTTCAGTTGAAAACCGGAAGTCGAAAATTTTCACGATCGCAATAGTTCCACTTACTATATATTTCATATATAGGTAAGTGAAAGTAAAAACACGAGAAAATGATACAAAATTTATTAAGTAAAGTCCCCCCTCCGGTTGACCAATTTTGATGAAATTTTTACACTCATATCTCGGGTATATAAATAGATCAAATACTCAGTTTAATCAAAATCGTTAGAGCCGTTTTTGAGATAATCGATCAAAAACGTAAAAATTGGACAAAATTTATTAAGTCCCCCCTCCTGTTGATCAATTTTGATGAAATTTTTACAGTCATATCTCGGGCATATAAATACATCAAATACCAAGTTTGATCAAAATTGTTAGAGCCGTTTTTGAGAAAATCGAAAAAAACTTAAAAAGTTATTAAATAAAGTATCCCCTCCCTTAAAGCAATTATTATGAAATTTTTGCTGTCACATCGCGGGCATATCTATACACAAAATACCCAATTTCAGGTTCGCACGGTTTATAGTTTTTGAGCTAGCCTGTTCACACACACACACACACACACATACACACACACACACACACACACACACACACACACACACGCACGCACGCACGCACGCACGCACGCACGCACGCACGCACGCACGCACGCACGCACGCACGCACACACACACACACACACACACACAGACCATTTCGCGGGACTTGGTTAATTGGACTCAGGGGACCCCAAAACGTGTATTTCCGTTAAAAACCGGAAGTCGAAATTTTTCACGATCGCAATACTTCCACTTACTATATATTTCATATATAGGTAAGTGAAAGTAAAAAGGAGAGCTGAATTGACTGATTATAATTAAAAAAAAATCTGGTGCGTGCGCGCAACACACAACTTTCACTTACCAACTTACTTAGATAAGAAATTGACGTGTTTTGTTAAATATCATTTCCCAAAGTCACACATTTTTCTACATTCATATCTTATTTTTATTAATCGTTAAAGCCGTTTTTTAATAAATAAAAAACCCCGTGAAAATGATACAAAATTTATTAAGTAAAGTCCCCCCTTCGGTTGATCAATTTTGATGAAATGTTGGCTATCACGTATTTGGCATATACATACATCAAATACAGTTTGGTCACAATCGTGAAAGCCGTTTTTGAGTAAATAAAAAAAACACGTAAAAATGATACAAAATTTATTAAGTAAAGTCCCCCCTGCGGTTGATCAATTTTGATGAAATTTTTACAGACATATCTCGGGCATATAAATAGATCAAATACTAAGTTTAATCAAAATCGGTAAAGCCTTTATTGAGTAAATAAAAAAAACACGTGAAAATGTTACAAAATTTATTAAGTAAAGTCCCCCCTCCGGTTAATCAATTTTGATGAAATTTTTACAGTCATATCTCGGGCATATAAATACATCAAATACCCAGTTTGATCAAAATCGTTAAAGCCGAATTAGAGTAAATAAAAAAAACACGTGAAAATGTTACAAAATTTATTAAGTAAAGTCCCCCCTGCGGTTAATCAATTTTGATGAAATTTTTACAGTCATATCTCGGGCATATAAATAGATGAAATACTCAGTTTAATCAAAATCGTTAGAGCCGTTTTTGAGAAAATCGAAAAAAACCTAAAAAGTTATTAAGTAAAGTACCCCCTCCCTTTAAGTAATTTTGATGAAATTTATGCTGTCACATCGCGGGCATATACCTACATTAAATACCCAATTTCAGGATCGCACGGTTTATAGTTTTTGCGCTAGTCTGTTCACACACACACACACACACACACACACAGACACACACACACACACACAGACCATTTCGCGGGACTTGGTCATTTCGACTCAGGGGACCCCAAAACGTGTATTTCCGTTGAAAACCGGAAGTCGAAAATTTTCACGATCGCAATACTTCCACTTACTATATATTTCATATATAGGTAAGTGAAAGTAAAAATCTGGTGCGTGCTCGCAACACACAACTTTCACTTACCAACTTACTTATCTTAGAAACTAATGCGTTTTGTTCATTGCCTCTTCTCAAATGAACAGAACGGCTTTAATCTTGAACAATGGTCTGTCATTAAAGGCGTTCTCCGCATGCGTGGGCTCAAAAAGTTTTATGAGTTGACTTTATATTATTAATATTTTTCTTTTTTTCTCCTCTATATGTTTTCTTTATTTTTATCATAGCTCATATTTAGCCATTTCTCATTTTTAGGCGTAACGAGAGACTGTTAATTTCTCCATATAAACAAAAACAAAGGTACATTGTAGGAAACAAAAAAGGCCCCTACCGCATTTAAGCCCCCTCAGAACATTTTAATAATGATAAAGCTTACCTGATATTGAAGAACACCTAATTTTCATTAAACACGACGAATTTGATAAAAATCATCAAAGCCGTTTTTGAGATCATCGAAAAATGGTAAAAATTGGTAAAAAATTATGAAATAAAGTCCCCCCTCCGGTTGATCAATTTTGATGAAATGTTGGGAATCACATCTTTAGCATACACATACATCAAATACCCAGTTTGATCAAAATCGTTAAAACCGTTTTTGAGTAAATAAAAAAATCTGGTGCGTGCTCGCAACACACAACTTTCACTTACCAACTTACTTAGATTAGAAATTAATGCGTTTTGTTGATTGCCACTTCTCAAATGAACAGAACGGATTTAATCATGAACAATGGTCTGTCATTAAAGGCGTACTCCGTTGCGTGGGCTCAACGAGTTTTATGAGCTGACTGAATATTTTTCTTTTATTCTCCTCTTTATGCTTTCTTTATTTTTATCATATCTCATATTTAGCCATTTCTTATTTTTAGACGTAACGAGAGACAGTTAATTTCTCCATGTAAACTAAAACAAAGGTACTTTATAAGAAAGAAACAAACAAACAAAAAAGGCCCCCCCCCAAAAAAAAAAGCCTCCTCATAACATTTTAATAATGATAAAGCTTACCTGATATTAAAGAAAACCTAATTTTCATTAAACATGACGAATTTGATAAAAATCGTTAAAGCCGTTTTTGAGATAATCGAAAAAAAGTTAAAAATTGGAAAAAGTCATGACATAAAGTGCCCCCTCAGTTGGACCAATTTTGATGAAATGTTGGCTTTTACATATTTGGTATATGCATACATCAACTACCCAGTTTCTTCAAAATCGTTAAAGCCGTTTTTGAGTAAATAAAAATCTGGTGCGTGCGCGCAACACACAACTTTCACTTACCAACTTACTTAGAGTAGAAATTGACGTGTTTTGCTAAACATCATTTCCCAAAGTCACACATTTTTCTACATCATATCTTATTTTTGTTAATCGTTAAAGCCGTTTTTGAGTAAATAAAAAAAAACCCGTGAAATTGGTACAAAATTTATTAAGTAAAGTCCCCCCTCTGGTTGATCAATTTTGATGAAATTTTCACAGTCGTATCTCGGGCATATACATACATCATATACCCAGTTTGACCGAAATCGTTAAAGCCGTTTTTGAGTAAATAAAAAAAACACGTGAAAATGATACAAAATTTATTAAGTAAAGTCCCCCCTCCGGCTAATCAATTTTGATGAACTTTTTACAGTCATATCTTGGGCATATAAATAGATCAAATACTCAGTTTAATCAAAATCGTTAGAGCCGTTTTTGAGAAAATCTAAAAAAACCTAAAAAGTTATTAAATAAAGCACCCCCCCCTTTGAGCAATTTTGATAAAATTTTTGCTGTCACATCGCGGGCATATACCTACACTAAATACCCAATTTCAGGTTCCCACGGTTTATAGTTTTTGAGCTAGTCTGTTCACACACACACACACAGACACACACACACACACAGACCATTTCGCGGGACTTGGTTATTTCGACTCAGGGGGTCCCAAAACGTATATTTCCGTTGAAAACCGGAAGTCGAAAATTTTCACGATCGCAATACTTCCACTTACTATATATTTCATATATAGGTAAGTGAAAGTAAAAAATAGGTACACGTGAAATTTTTACAGTCATATCTCGGGTATATAAATAGATCAAATACTGAGTTTGATCAAAATCGTTAAAGCCGTTTTTGAGTAAATAAAAAAAACACGTGAAAATGATACAAAATTTATTAAGTAAAGTCCCCCCTCCGGATAATCGATTTTGATGAAATTTTTACAGTCATATCTCGGGCATATAAATAGATCAAATACTGAGTTTAATCAAAATCGTTAGAGCCGTTTTTGAGAAAATCGAAAAAAACGTAAAAAGTTATTAAATAAAGTACCCCCTCCCTTTGAGCAATTTTGATGAAATTTTTGCTGTCACATCGCGGGCACATACCTGCACTAAATACCCAATTTCAGGTTCCCACGATTTATAGTTTTTGAGCTAGTCTGTTCACACACACACACACACACAGACACACAGACACACACACACAGACCATTTCGCGGGACTTGGTTATTTTGACTCAGGGGACCCCAAAACGTGTATTTCAGTTGAAAACCGGAAGTCGAAAATTTTCACGATCGCAATAGTTCCACTTACTATATATTTCATATATAGGTAAGTGAAAGTAAAAACACGAGAAAATGATACAAAATTTATTAAGTAAAGTCCCCCCTCCGGTTGACCAATTTTGATGAAACTTTTACACTCATATCTCGGGTATATAAATAGATCAAATACTCAGTTTAATCAAAATCGTTAGAGCCGTTTTTGAGATAATCGATCAAAAACGTAAAAATTGGACAAAATTTATTAAGCCCCCCTCCTGTTGATCAATTTTGATGAAATTTTTACAGTCATATCTCGGGCATATAAATACATCAAATACCAAGTTTGATCAAAATTGTTAGAGCCGTTTTTGAGAAAATCGAAAAAAACTTAAAAAGTTATTAAATAAAGTACCCCTTCCCTTAGAGCAATTTTTATGAAATTTTTGCTGTCACATCGCGGGCATTTGAGCTAGCCTGTTCACACACACACACACACACAGACACACACACACACACACACACACAACCATTTCGCGGGACTTGGTTAATTGGACTCAGGGGACCCCAAAACGTGTATATATATATATAGTGTAAGTCGAAATTTTTCACGATCGCAATACTTCCACTTACTATATATTTCATATATAGGTAAGTGAAAGTAAAAAAACAAAAGTGTAATGATTTAAAAACAAATAATTAACCAAAATATTCTTTTAAAATCATATAACTTTTCTGCATCAAAAGTTCTTTTTCTTAATCCCCCTGGGTTTTATGTTCTACTTCCTTTTGTTTTGGCCAGTTTTCCTATAACAGTCTATATCAGAGATAATTAAATGGATTTTTTTTCTGCCTACCGTATATATTACTTTCACTTACCTATATATGAAATATATAGTATTACTTTCACTTACCTATATATGAAATATATAGTAAGTGGAAGTATTGCGATCGTGAAAAAAATCGACTTCCGGTTTTGGGGTCCCCTGAGTCGAAATGACCAAGTCCCGCGAAATGGTGTGTGTGTGTGTGTGTGTGTGTGTGTGTGTGTGTGTGTGTGTGTGTGTGTGTGTGTGTGTGTGTGTGTGTGTGTGTGTGTGTGAACAGACTAGCTCAAAAACTATAAACCGTGCGATCCTGAAATTGGGTATTTAGTGTAGTTATATGCCCGCGATGTGACAGCATAAATTTCATCAAAATTACTTAAAGGGAGGGGGTACTTTACTTAATAACTTTTTAGGTTTTTTTCGATTTTCTCAAAAACGGCTCTAACGATTTTGATTAAACTGAGTATTTCATCTATTTATATGCCCGAGATATGACTGTAAAAATTTCATCAAAATTGATTTACCGGAGGGGGGACTTTACTTAGTAAATTTTGTAACATTGTCACGTGTTTTTTTTATTTACTCTAAATCTGCTTTAACGATTTTGATCAAACTGGGTATTTGATGTATTTATATGCCCGAGATATGACTGTAAAAATTTCATCAAAATTGATTGACCGGAGGGGGGACTTTACTTAATAAATTTTGTAACATTTTCACGTGTTTTTTTGATTTTCTCAAAAACGGCTCTAACGATTTTGATTAAACTTAGTATTTGATCTATTTATATGCCCGAGATATGTCTGTAAAAATTTTATCAAAATTGATCAACCGAAGGGGGCACTTTACTTAATAAATTTTGTATCATTTTTACGTGTTTTTTTTTATTTACTCAAAAACGGCTTTCACGATTGTGACCAAACTGGGTATTTGATGTATGAATATGCCAAATATGTGATAGTCAACATTTCATCAAAATTGATCAACCGAAGGGGGGACTTCACTTAATAAATTGTGTATCATTTTCACGGGGGTTTTTATTTACTCAAAAACGGCTTTAACGATTAATAAAAATAAGATATGAATGTAGAAAAATGTGTGACTTTGGGAAATGATATTTAACAAAACACGTCAATTTCTTATCTAAGTAAGTTGGTAAGTGAAAGTTGTGTGTTGCGCGCACGCACCAGATTTTTTTTTCATAAGCATGTAACCAAAAATTGATAGGAAATTTATTTCTTAAAATATATATATATATATATATATATTATCATTCGCTTGAATGTACTTTTACAAGATTCCAGTCGAAATACTAACATTTTACAAGTATATATTATACCTGTAGAGTGAAATAATTTTATTTCCTTTTCCTTCTAGCCTCTAAACCCCGGGGTTTATTGCTAAGTTAAGTTATATAATATAATATAATATCATATATATCTATATATATATATATATATATATATATATATATATATATATAATATTAATTTAACCATCATTGTGGGTAACCACCTATTTCTTAAATTATATTAAATAATTTATTTTTTAAGAGAAAAGATTTGGCTCCGTCGGGAATCGGACCCGGGTCTTCCGCGTGACATGCGCGGTATGCTAACCATTACACCATGGAGTCGCTGCCAAATCCTTCCTCTTCACTGACACCTCTCCCACGATCTCGCAAGTTTTGCGAGTATTTACGGGAGATGGAAATTTTTTGTCCAATTTTGGGCGTCTCTTGACGTATGTCAATTTTTTAAATTATTTTATATAGCTAGGGTGCCCGGCTTCGCTCCGGTAATAACAGAAAAACTCTAAAATTAAAGTAAATATAGAACAAAATTAGCACCTTCTTGAAACTTCGGTTTTAACTTGGTATCAATATTAAGATTCGAGAACTGCAGAGTCCGCCCAAATAAGGAACCCTATATACTTTATAGGGGGTTGAAAATGGAAAATGAACAATTAATTTTAATGAAACTTTGTCGAGTTATGCATCGTGTTTTATGGTTTCTGTAATTCTGAATCGAATAAGCCCATTCCAAGCAGTCAGCAGATAATAACTTATTAGATTATAGTTGAAAAATCTAATACCTCAGTTAAAGATATTATATTT
Source organism: Aelia acuminata (assembly GCA_911387785.2). NCBI lineage: Eukaryota > Metazoa > Arthropoda > Insecta > Hemiptera > Pentatomidae > Aelia > Aelia acuminata. The sequence goes on along the minus strand of OU426983.1, from coordinate 74,137,104 downwards.
CGAGTACAACTTAAGCGCTGAATACTGAGAAGATCCTATTAGATCCAGAAGAATAGAAACTACCGAAGATTCTTAGAAACTTTTTTTTAAGACTTTTCCTCCATTTCAATCTCCCTTAAGATATCCCCCCGTAATTTGACTCTGCAGAACTCGAATCTTATTACTATTACAAAGTGAAAAGCAAAATTTCATGAAGGCACAATTTTTTCACTATATTTCTTTTTGAAAAACCATGAGGGATGATAAACTCTTATTGAAAAAATGCTGTATTTGGAGTTCGTCATTTTTCAACCGGAATGCCTATCATACATAGTAATCAAAACAACTTCTTTTTCATAACTACAATAGAACACTTTAAACTTTTTATTTTCGATTTATATTCAGTCAATTTATCTCTTTTTTTACTTTCACTTACCTATATATGAAATATATAGTAAGTGGAAGTATTGCGATCGTGAAAAATTTCGACTTCCGGTTTTCAACGGAAATACACGTTTTGGGGTCCCCTGAGTCGAAATAACCAATTCCCGCAAAATGGTCTGTGTGTGTGTGTGTGTGTGTGTCTGTGTGTCCGTGTGTGTGTGTGTGTGTGAACAGACTAGCTCAAAAACTATAAACCGTGTGAACCTGAGATTGGGTATTTAGTGTATGTACATGCCCGCGATGTGACAGCAAAAATTTCATCAAAATTGCTCAAAGGGAGGGGGTACTTTGTTTAATAACTTTTTAAGTTTTTTTCGATTTTCTCAAAAACGGCTCTAACGATTTTGATTAAAATGAGTATTTGATCTATTTATATGCCCGAGATATGACTGTAATAATTTCATCAAAATTGATCAACCGGAGGGGGGACTTTACTTAATAAATTTTGTATCATTTTCAAGTGTTTTTTTTTATTTACTCAAAAACGGCTTTCACGATTTTGATCAAACTGGGTATTTGATGTATGTATATGCCAAAGATGTGATAGCCAACATTTCATTAAAATTGATCAACCGAAGGGGGGACTTTACTTAATAAATTTTGTATTATTTTCACGTGTTTTTTTTTTTTTATTTACTCAAAAACGGTTTTCACGATTTTGATCAAACTGGGTATTTGATGTATGTATATGCCAAAGATTTGATAGCCAACATTTCATCAAAATTGATCAACCGGAGGGGGGACTTTATTTCATAACTTTTTTTCCAATTTTTCGATTATCTCATGTCATGTTAGGTGTTATTTAATATCATGTAGGCGTTATCATTATTAAAATGTTCTGAGGGGATTATAGAGCAAATGAAAATAAAAATAAGAAATGAATGTGGAAAAATGTGTAACTTTGAGAAGTGGCATTAACAAAACGCATTAATTTCTTATCTAAGTAAGTTGGTAAGTGAAAGTTGTGTGTTGCGCGCACGCACCAGATTTTTTATGTGTCTTTTTATTCGATCATTGTACTATTCAGAAATGTTCACTCATATTGCATTAAATTTAGTTAAGTATACATTATATACTGATTAAACGTAATCTGTTGATCAATTAGTCTTCTTATGAGAAAATTAATTTTTTTATGAAACCAGTTGGTTTTCTAATTGATTGCAGAGATGTTGAATCATTATTTTATTTTGAAAGCAAAGGATAAACTAATTATTATCGCTTAATTTTTTAGTAATTTAAAAAGAACAGCTGAAAAAATATATAACCTTTACAACCTCCCTGGATGAATGAACAATAAACATAGAGTGAAACGCCCCCTAGCGCTTTCTGGTAGCCTGAAGCTCGAACTAAATCTTTCATTCATAAACTCGTATCTCAATCTAAGAGAGGCTAATTAAATGGTGCGAGAGCCTTAAAATTCCAGTCCTTTTCTCTTCAATTTCACACCCTTAAGAGAAAAACGGAAACCTTCTTCTCCGTTAGGGGACATACAGTTACACGCTGACATAAATCTCTTAATCGTCCATGGAGTCGTTTCTGAGCCTTATCGGCACGCACATTGTACACTTTGCTTTCTAATATATATTGATTAATTTAACCATCATCGTGGGTAACCACCTATTTATAATTTAAAAAATAGTTAAATATTTATTCGATTAGTTAGCATATGATAATGACGCCTATACATATGATTACTTAGCAAAGCTGTAAGAGCGGATTATTGTTTCAATGCTGAATTATAATACAAGAAAGGTCATTGGTCTATCAATAGAAGGAATGATTTTAGATAAAAGAGAAAAGAAGAATGTTATTTTATTCACTAATTTGATTTTAATAGAAACATTTAGTTAATCTATGTTCGATAAGTAGATAAAAAGGAGTTGGCTTTAACATCTTCAGTTCGCTTGCAGGATGGGTTATGGCAAAGTGCTATCATTTTCGTTCGTTAGTATTGGAACCAGCTGTTATTAGTAGTAGCTAATTGGTTATTCTTCCAGAAAAAATATTGACTTGTAATAGTTTCAGGTGACGTCGTTATTTTTCCTAGTTGGAGTTTGCATAGAAGCATTTCCTGCGACGGAGGAAAAAGCTGCTATCTTCCTACCAGATAAACCTCAAGGGGTGATTCTTCAGTGAGTGCAAATATAAAATATTTACTTGTTTATAAAGATGGATTTTTAAAATTATTTTCATTGTTCAACGTTACGGCCTTTCTAGTTTAAAGGCAAAATGCACTTACCCTTGGAGTTACTGGGTTTTCAAAAATGCATGAGGATCGTATTTAATAGTGACATAAAAAAAAGAAAAAGAAAAAAAAACACTAGTCAACAGTTAAAAAAAAGAAAAAGAAAAGCGTTTATTTGAACAATTTGAAAATGTTTCTGGAACATATAACTAATAGGCGTTATACTCTAGTGTTGAATGAATATATATATTTTTTAAATTTAAATTTTTTTTCTCCAAAAATTTATTCTTGATATTTTTCAGCGATGGGTACCAGATTGTCTACCCAGCAGCTCCAGCAGATTTGGGTTCAGTATTCTCACAATCATATCAACAGATCGTAGGAGGTATTAGTACCTCCCTTCACGGTAAAGATTAATTTTAGTATCTTTAATAAAAATATGGCGATAATTACTGATTTAACACAAAATATTTTTCTAGCTGCTGTGGAGTACCTGACTCGTCTTGTCACACGACAGACTTAGTTGTGATTATCTGTTCTGCTTATAGATCATCGCTCCAATAAAATATTTCTTGTGCTTCTCATTATTTTTTATTAATTTTTAGAAATATTTAAAACTGAAAAATGTAACAGAAATTAGGAATATATATATTTAAATATGTAAAAATCTATTCTTAATGTTTCCTTGTATCATTCTATCTCCGATCAAGTAAAATTTAAGAAAAAAAAATTGTTTTAAGAAGGCGTTTTTCATTGTTTCGGAAAATTCACTCAACAAACAATGGTGTATAAAATAAGTTTTAATTTTACAATATTGTGCGTTTAAATAATTTTATTAAAGTAAAAATTACAAAAATCTCAAACAAACAATTTGAACGAAGATTGGTAAAAACTTTACAAAACAGTAACTAGCAGTGTCAGAAGGGATTCAAAAGTAAGTGTTCCAAGTTCCACGTAAGTCTACATTTCCTAAGAAGTTTCGGCGAATAGCTTAATAATATTTATTATTAACATTACAAACAGAAGTGAAAAGTTAGTGCAAAATCTCATGGCTGTTTATTTGTGATGAACAGCACCAAAAATAACTTTGAATAACAGGAAAACTTACTTTAATTGGTTCATTGATTCTTACTTACAGAAATTTAATAAAACAGTGAGAGAAAAAAAAATAGGCCTAATAAGGCAATTCACAAATACAAATGCAGGACTGCGATTGTAAGGTTTTGAAAGAATAGTTATGACCGCATTGGCACCAGACTATTTGAGTTTGCCTAGCTTTGCCAATATTATTGCCCCAATCCTTGGGATTCATAGTGGCAGATATACGGCAGCTTAGGCAGGTAGTACTTTGAGAAAACTTAGCAATAAACCCCGGGGTTTAGAGGCTAGAAGGAAAAGGAAATAAAATCATTTCACTCTACAGGTATAATATATACTTGTAAAATGTTAGTATTTCGACTGGAATCTTGTAAAAGTACATTCAAGCGAATGATAAAATATATATATATTTTAAGAAATAAATTTCCTATCAATTTTTGGTTACATGCTCATGAAAAAATAGGCAGGCAGAAAAAAAAATCCATTTAATTATCTCTGATATAGACTGTCATAGGAAAACTGGCCAAAACAAAAGGAAGTAGATCATAAAACCCAGGGGGATTAAGAAAAAGAACTGTTGATGCAGAAAAGTTATATGATTTTAAAAGAATATTTTGGTTAATTATTTGTTTTCAAATCATTACACTTTTGTTTTTTTTTACTTCTTTTATAAATCCGCGCCTGTCATTCGCACAACAATCAAAAGATTTCTTTTTTATAGTCATATAATTGCATGTCTGGGATTACAATTAAATTGATAAAACTAACAATAAATTAAAAAACTATAATCTCTCTATGGACATCGCAAACTTCTTATGATATTTATTTAGTCTTGATTTAACGAAAAAAAAAAATCATTAAATTGAATGAAAAAGCGCTCTTTGTGGATAAACATAAAACTTAAAATGTTTCACATATAGGTAAGCATGAATGGCTAACAGCGCAGACTAATTAAATTTCAAAAACTGATATGTTGCCAGTTACTGCAAAAGGGAAAACTTTTTTCAAGAAACATTTGGCATATCTTTATAATAAGTTCATTTATGTCTTAATAATAAGCCATATATATTCTATATAAGGGGTATAGTACATGGGCGTACCCAGCGGGGGGCAGCTGGTTTAGTACATGAAAGTAAAGGAATCCTTAAAAAATTATATACGATGGTGGGGGGAAAGGTACATAAGGAGCCCCTAAAGGGCATGCTACAGGCAGGTAGTTGCACTCTTCTTAAAATTGTCACAAACTTCATTCTTCTCTGTTCAGACAGCACCTGAAGACAATGAATCGAACTGTAAGTAGATATTACCTGACCTTAGTTAATTTTTTTCTAATTTCTAGTTTACACTTATGTTATTCATCGTAGTCACTAATTTAAATAAAATCTATAAATCATGAAACTCCGAGATTTCTTTTTATAAAACCAATTGGACTTAAAATAGAATTTTATACATTACTTTTTTGAAACGAAGGAAATTAAATTTACTTTTTCATTTGATTTCCCTGATATTATATAGTTTGATTTTATATTGATTCCTAATTATATAGTTTGTATTAGTAGAAAAACAATATTATTGATCAATTGGACGGCATTTACCATAAGCCAGAGGTTTTCAATGTTGGGAGGTGGCGCAAAGCTTAGTTTTTAAAAAATAATAATTTAATTTTGAGTAGAATAATAAATGTTGAACCATATATAGGGGCTCGAAATGGGAAGCTTGAGAACCACTGCCATAAGGTATTCTGAAAGGCTTTTTAGGTTAAAATTTAAGCAAAAGCTGACATTCCTTTGAAAATCCGGGATCTTCCGAGTAAAAATGTATTTTATATTTAGTCATTAACGCATTTTTATTCAAGGTTTTATCCAACCCACAATTATGCTATATCATAAGTTTCTGAATCAGAAATTTACTTTATTTTTTTATAAATATTTTCATTATTTTTAATTGCCAAATTCTTAATTTTTTTTTTACTTACAATTACATTTTCCATTTGAGATAAATTAAGAGATGGTTCTTTTCTGTCAAAATAATGAACTCCTTGAACACGGCTCATACTTCTGTATATTTCTGGATTGGTTCCCTTTAGTTAAATGCCATACAATTCTTGTATTTCTCAAATCTTTCTCATAAAATCTTTATCGATATAAATTCAGTATATATATTAGAACATATTTTAAAAATCATGTTACAGGCTTTTTTATTCATCTTCTTCTTATCCGTTGCCTCTGGATTTCCACCCGGTAGGTTCGACAGGGCCAGAAAGAGGAGCTACGTCTCACTATTTCCAGTAAAAAAAGCATTTGAAGTCTTTCAGTAAGTAGTACTATTTTTTTTTTCGGCATTCCATTACATTTAATATATTATTATCAGAGTTGGTATAATTCCGTTTATAAATGCGCATATGAATTTTTTCAAATCTTCAATCAAATTCATGTTTTTCTGTAAACATGAATACTAAGTTAGTACGAATATACCTAATATTACTGTATGAATAATAATTCATTTGTATTTACAAATTTTATACTAAACACAAATAAATTAAAAAATAAAATATTTACATTAAAATTTGTGAATGAATATTCATAAAGAAATAATCAATATAAAAAATTCAAAAGTTAAGTTGGGAATTTTCGTGTGATCACGATTCATCAAGATAATTATATTACAATTCACACCAAAAGTGTGTTCTTAAGGGGGTGGATTTTACGAATTATCTGAAAACAGATGCATTTGGGTATAATTGCATTTCTTGCAATTCCATGCAAGAATGGGTACAATTGCAGTTCTCGGCGCAATGTTTTATTTTAAAATACGTAAGAGCTTATTTTTGGTTTAATTTCTAATATATTGGTCTTGAATATAATTTTTTGTGAACACAATTTCTATTCAGAGATATTAGGATAATTTTTTTTTACTTTCACTTACCTATATACGAAATATATAGTAAGTGGAAGTATTGCGATCGTGAAAAATTTCGACTTCCGGTTTTCAACGGAAATACACGTTTTGGGACCCCCTGAGTCGAAATAACCAAGTCCCGCGAAATGGTCTGTGTGTGTGTGTGTGTGTGTGTGTGTGTGTGTGTGTGTGTGTGTGTGTGTGAACAGACTAGCTCAAAAAACTATACTACCGTGCAATCCTGAAATTGGGTATGTAGTGTAGGTATATGCCCGCGATGTGACAGCAAAAATTTCATCAAAATTGCTCAAAGGGAGGGGGTACTTACTTTATATAATGACTTTTTACGTTTTTTTTTCGATTTTCTCAAAAACGGCTCTAACGATTTTGATTAAACTGGGTATTTGATCTATTTATATGCCCGAGATATGACTGCAAAAATTTCATCAAAATTGATTTACCGGAGGGGGGACTTTACTTAATACATTTTGTATCATTTTTACGTGTTTTTTTTATTTACTCAAAAACGGCTGTAACGATTTTGATCAAACTGGGTATATGATGTATGTATATGCCCGAGATACGACTGTAAAAATTTCATCAAAATTGATCAACTGGAGGGGGGACCTAATAAATTTTGTACCAATTTCACGTGTACATATTTTTTATTTACACAAAAACGGCTTTAACGATTTTGAAGAAACTGGGTATTTGATATATGTATATGCCAAAGATGCGATAGCCAACATTACATCAAAATTGGACAAACGGAGCGGACACTTTATTTCATGACTTTTTTTTTTTCAATTTTTACCTTTTTTCGATTATCTCAAAAAAATGACGAATTTTTATCAAATTCGTCATGCTTAATGAAAATTATGTTTTCTTTAATATCAGGTAAGCTTTATCATTATTAAAATGTTCTGAGGGGGCTTTTTTTGGGGCGTTGGGGCCTTTTTTGTTTTGTTTCCTATAAAGTACCTTTCTTTTTGTTTATATGGAGAAATTAACTGTCTCTCGTTACGCCTAAAAATAAGAACTGGCTAAATATGAGATATGATAAAAATAAAGAAAACATAAAGAGGAGAAAAAAAGAAAAATATTCAGTCAACTCATAAAGCTCGTTGAGCCCACGCATGCGGAGTACCCCTTTAATGATTGACCATTGTTCATAATTAAAGCCGTTCTGTTCATTTGAGAAGTGGCAATTAACAAAACGCATTAATTTCTAATCTAAGTAAGTTAGTAAGTGAAAGTTGTGTGTTGCGAGCACGCACCAGATTTTTTTTTTTAATCACAGGATTTTTTGTGGATATTTACAATATGCTGGAAAAATACAGTAGTTTTGTTGAACATGGAACTACAGTTTTGTTTCCTGAAACAACTGCGAAACCTTTTTTTTCCCTTGAAGTATAAATAGTATGTGTAATACCTACTTTGAAAAAAGAAGGAAAAAGAATCAAATTTGAAACATTCCCTAGATGATACATGTATTCAACTAAAAAATTGATATTTTAATAGGTCGTTGTATAGTAAAATTATAATCTATGGAGGTTATTTAAAATTAAAGGACTGCATCTTTTATGTTTAAGTTATATGTATGTGTTTTAGTAATGTGAACATGTAAATTTTATAGGATGTACATGGATGATTTATATCCGCCAGGACCTTTAATTAACGAAAGGTGAGTTCATATTTTCCACACACACATACAATATTATTATCGTTACAGATTAGTTTCATTAATATATTGTCCGATTTCAGTTATCTTCCCAAAGGCGATTTGGCTACAAATGAGGATTACGGAAATGAGCTCCCCTCCAGCCTGTCTTTACTTGACAACATGTAAATGTCATTCAATACTCATTATAAATAGCATTTATGTATTTTCCGTTATTAATTTTATTTTAGGTCATTATTTTATTTTTTCCAGGAAGAACAAGATTCCACATGATACCAGGCCCGAAGACTTGGATGGGATGAAAAGAGAGATGTAAGTTTTATTCGTTTTATATATATATATATATATATATATATATATATATATATATATATATTTAATATCTATACGTTTAAATAAAATTTTATTATGTTATTTCCTCTCTTTATATCATTAGAATCCACCGTGTCCAGAAGCCTTGGAGAAACAGTAACTATATTGACAACTACCGTATGAACTTCCGTATGCTGGCTGGAATGCCTCCAATTGACATTGAAGTAAGTAGGTAATACAATTAAACAATATTTACACAGTGAGACCAAAATTACACAGAAAAACTAAAGAAAAAAATCCTTATCTCAGTGAACTATTGTTATTTTATTGAATTAAATAACTGTAAATGAAATGATGGACTCGAATTTATAATTGTGTTTTCTCTTCTTAGGATGATTTTTTATCATAAGGTAGCCGTGGAAGATGTACCATCTAGATGATATCGATTGGAGCACCATTATACCGATTTGATTATTAAGGAAACTTTGTATTTTGTTTTATATTATATCATGATTACTATTTAATTTGTCAACACTTATGGGAATTAATAAAATAATAAAAATCGAAATGCCTTTTTCTGTGCCTTTTCTTAAAATCCTAACATTTTACACATCTGACAAATAGTTGCTAGTAACTTTTAGGTCGTCTGTACATTCTGCATGTATTGGGTACGTTATAAATGTTTGGTTTCCCTTCTTCATAATTTGTAAACAAAGACTTTAACTTAATATTGCAACAAATATCTTTTACAAGCAAATTTTTAAATAATGGTGTCCACCTGGTTTAATTCTTAAAAACAATTAGTCCATTCGTGGGTGTAATATACAGGGTGTCGCCAAACTTCAGGGATCGATAGAGGTTCGAAAAACTAAGAAAAAAAGTCCTCTGGCATATGCCTCGTTTTCGAGAAAATCACAAAAAACTAAAAATAGTTGTGCAAAAACTAGTTAAGGCCATGGAAGAGCGGATTTCATTCCTTGAATGAATTTTAACAATAATTGTTATTCCAATACAATTATTGTATTTCAATCTTATACTAATAGAAAGGTAATTGAAAAACAAATTATTTTTTATTCAGAAATAAATAATAAATACTGTTTTATTTAAATATTCATAGTATAAAGATATAATGGATAAGCTATTATATCATATATCAAATATTCATATTATAAAGAAAATTACCTATTTAAAGTACATAACATATGAAAAAAAACTGAAGATTAAACAAATATAAATTTATATAATAAAAATAATTTTAAAAATAAAAAATTTAGAAAATAATTAAATATTCTTACTAGGAAAACATAAATGTTTCAGTTTTTCTATGAGACTACCTAGTGAAAAGAAAAAGAAAAAAATTTGAAGGTTTTACCTTCTCTAAAATTACATAGTTAATTTCTCGGCAGCGTCAACGTAAATGTTGTTCGAAGTGCTGGTTTCTCGCTGCAATACACGCATCACATCGCGTACTCACAGATCGCACTGCATCTAAACATTGTTCTGCGGTGAGCTGATTGCAAACCATTCTGATGCGCTCGATGAGATCATCCCTTGTGTGGACGGGCTCTCGGTAGACATTTTCTTTCACGTATCCCCACACGAAGAAATCTAGTGGCGTGAGGTCCGGAGACCGTGGAGGCAAAGGCACCGGCCCACCTCGTCCTATCCAAAGACCTGGGTAGTTGATGTCCAACCAGTCTCGCACGGCCCTTCCGTAATGTGCAGGACAACCATCGAGTTGAAACTAGTTCTCAAGTCTTCTTTTCAAAGGGATATCTTCCAAAAGTGCCCGTAAGTCATTCTCGAGGAATAGATAATAACTTTCAGCATTAAGTCGAGCAGGTAAAAATACGGGACCTATTATACCATTATTATTATGACCACCCACACGTTTACAGAAAACTCATGCTGGTAGTGAAATTCTCTAACAGCGCGGGGATTTTCATGTGCCCAAAGGTGGTAGTTACTTTGATTGAATATGCCCGCACTTTTAAAAGTCGCTTCGTCCGTCCAGATTACTTTCGAACCTAAGTTTACATCGTTTTGCAATTGTTCTTTGTACCAATTTTAAAAATTTAATCGGCGGGGATAATAAGCGGGTATTAAATTTTGTACCTTTTCTACATGGTAAGCATGCCTGCGGTCAGCCCTTGATGTGCGCCAAATGATTGCCCTTGTAATGCCCATTCATCCAAAACGATTTATATGATAATGATATAGGAATGGTAAGCCCCCGCCATCATGCCCTAAGTAGGAGCATCCGTAGGACAGTTTGTCCGGCCCGCTATCCATTCGGGAGTTGAGGCGGTGATGCCAAATGGTACCACGGGGATGATGCTCTCCCGGGCGTCATCGTTGGGTGGTGCCGAGACCCCTCGGGGTGCTCGGTACGGACGTGGTGGTCGTGGTTACTGAGACCACCAAGCGCCGACCTGTAAAGGTCATGAGTGTTTGTTGGGGTCAGGCTGGTTAGCAGGTTCTGTCCCCGTCCTCTCTCTCCTCGCCTCTCATGGTGCGGGGGTGGTCGGTGTAGGCCAATGGCTAGGTACGATCACCCTCGGGCCGCCATGAGTGGGAAAAACGAGGTTCCCGCTGCCTTGTAATGCCGGGGGGCAAATGGCAGGGGTAAAGGGGGGCTGAGGCGGAAGACGGGTGCGGGAGTCTTCCTACCCTCATGTGGGAATATCAGGCTATAGTGCCCCACTCACTGTCTGTTGTTCCCCGCTTGCCCGATCCCCTGCAACGCCTACTGTCACCTCCTTGTGGTGCCCCCTGGGGAGTTGTTTACAACTCGCGAACGACAGAGGCGCTGGCACGGGACCAGTCCTCCTTAGGCCATGGTGGTAAGCCCCCGCCACCATGCCCTTAGTAGGAGAATCCGTAGGACAGGCTTAGTTAGAAACTACCTGTCCGGCCCGCTATCCATTCGGGATTTAAGGCGGTGATGCCAAATGGTACCACGGGGATGACGCTCTCCCGGGCGTCATTGTTGGGTGGTGCCAGGACCCCTAGGGATACCTGGTTCGGACGTGGTGGTCGTGGTTACTGAGACCACCAAACGCCGACCTGTACAGGTCATGAGTGTTTGTTGGGGTCAGGCTGGTTAGCAGGTTCTGTCCCCTTCCTCTCTCTCTTTGCCTCCATGATAGGGAGGCGGTCGGTGTAGGTCACCGTCTAGGTACGACCGCCTTCGAAGTCGTGGGTGCGCCAAAGTCCGTTGCCCTTGTAATGCCATGAACTGAAGCAGCTCTCCGGACGCTTGTACCAGGATTGGTATTGAAGTGCCGCAGTATCCTCTCCCTCCGCTTCAGGTCGGCTTCCATCGGAGCCTGCATACAGTTTCCGCCACGATTATGTCAGAAGGGCCCAGTCTGTCGAAACCTTCTGAAAGTGCTGGTAAAAACACCTCTGTGTGGGGTTTCTCGGTCCGGAAACAGTCTGCTATATTCCCGAACTGCCTGACGTGCATCCATCCGAACTGCCATCACAGAATCCGTAGACGTAGACTATGTCCGCGTATTCAGCGTTGGTAAATCTAGCCATATTTGTTGACTTCACTGAACACTACTCACCACTAATGTGAGAATGCGAGGCTGGATTTCCCAAAAAAGGATCAAAATGATAGTATAATGGCTAACATTTTAATCCTTTCTTTTTAAGTTTAAACACTCAACCTAGATGTTTTATTGATCGCGAAAGCGTGAGAATATTCATCTTTTCTAAATTTACTCCTCGTAAATTAAGAAATTAACCTTAATTAAAAAGCCAGTATATTTTTGTGATTTAAATACATTATTGAAAAAAAATAAATAATTAAAACACAGTTTTTTCACAATTATTTTTATTTTTTTGTGATTTTCTCGAAAACGAGGCATATGCCAGAAGACGTTTTTTTCTTAGTTTTTCAATCCTCTATTGATCCCTGAAGTTTGGCAGTTTGGTTTGGGGCCTTGGCGGATCCAGGGGGGGGGGGCTGTGGGGGCTGCAGCCCCTCCCTTTGGAAAATTTTTCGTCATTTAAAGATGGAATTTGACTTTCCTTAATGTAAGGAAGCAAGTTAAAGAACAAATAATACAATAATACAAATAATGTAGAATTTTAGTTATGGGAAAGGAATATAAAGGTAAAAAAGCTGAATAGCAGATCCAAATAAATGGCTGTGGGGCTGCACCCCCCCCTTTAGGACTGTAGCCCCCCCATTACGATCGGCTGGATCCGCCCAGGGTTTGGGGACACCCTGTATAGCTATTAGAAGTATATTTGTTTTGTATATAAACTACCAAATTGAATAACAATAACAAACTTTGATAAGTTATTTTTTATTCATACCATACAAAATTGTTAAAGATATTTTTTCAGATGCATTTTTTTTTTTTTGTCATATCACTGCTCTGGAATATTTAATAATTACTTTAAATTTTGTGAAATCAATTGTATTGTGTTGGAGGACTCAAAACTACATTGACTAATGTTTGTAAATCGGTTAAAAGGCTTGTAAAAATCGCTACTGAATCTATGTTCAATTGGAATTAATTTTCTTTTGCTTGTACTGTAATACATTCTTCGATGCTTTACATTACTTCTGTGAAGTGGGTTACTCATGGTTAAATTATCCAGAAAATATTCTGGAAGCTCTCATAATAGTTCTGGAGAAATGATTCTATTATGTTCAAAACGAAAGATAGGTCTTTTATCAAATAGCTAGTAATGGTGAGCTTTTGGATTCTAAGCGCAGAGTTGGGCATATTTATATTTATAAATACGAATACGAATTTATTTTTATCTTAATTTTAATGTGAATATGAATATAAATTTATTTATATCACAATATTTGTGAATATGAATATAAATAAATTCGTATTTACAAGTGTGAATATAAATAAATTTATATTCATATTCACATTAAAATTAAGATAAAAATAAATTCGTATTCGTATTTATAAATATAAATATGCCCAACTCTGCTCTTAGAATCCAAAAGCTTACCATTACGAACTCGTATACAAATTTTTCTGTAAATAAATATAAATTCACAGGGAAAATTGTGAATATTTATATCTAAGACTGTGAATTCGGCCGTATTTACAAATAGAGATGTGAATATGGAAAAATTCACAAATTGAGATGTGAATTTCTACTAAATTTATAATTTCCTAATAAATTTATAAAATTCTTTTCGGATTTCTCCATATTGGTACACATTATTGAGTTAACCCTTTTTATGGAAATCACATCGGATATTACCTGATATCGATTACTAGGTTTTTTGGGATGCTGATTATGAAAAAAATATTGATTTTGAGATTCCACCGTCAGGTATCGATTTATTACAACTTAGGCGATATAATCGATCTTGGTATCGGCTAAAGGGTTATCTGAGGTGCAGATTATGAAAATGATATCGATTTTGAGATTCCGCCGTCAGGTATCGATTTATTACAACTTACGCGATATAATCGATCTTGGTATCGGCTATAGGGTTACCCGAGGTGCTGATTATGAAAATGATATCGATATTGAGATACCGCCGTCAGGTATCGATTTATTACAACTTGCGTGATATAATCGATCTTGGTGTCGGCTACCGGGTTATCTGAGGTGCTGATTATGAAAATGATATCGATTTTGAGATTCCGCCGTCATGTATCGATTTATTACAACTTACTAAATAAAAGTATACTGGGATTCGCTGTTAGGTTTTCGATTTATTACAAATAACGTAATATTAAGTTATGTTGTAAGGTGGGTATATTTTTAATTTTAAATACGAATATGAATTTAATCATACTCTGATTTTTATCTCGATATGATAACAAATTTAATCACTATTATTATTATCATTATAGTACCCACAGTAATGATTAAATCAATATAATCTAAATAAATTTGCTATCATATCGACATAAAAATCAGAGTATGATTAAATTCATATTCGTATTTAAAATTAAAAATATACCTAAAAATATGTTGACTTGACAGCGGAATCAAAAAATCGATATTATTTTCATAATCAGCACCTCGTGTAACCCTACAGCCGATACCAAGATCGATTATATCGTGTAAGTTGTAATAAATCGATACCTGACGGCGGAATCTCTAATTCGATATCATTTTCATAATCAGTACCTCGGGTAACCCTATAGCCGATACCAAGATCGATTATATCGCGTAAGTTGTAATAATTCGATACCTGAAAAATATTCACATTTTTTGTGAATATTCACAATTTTCCCTGTGAATTTATTTTTATTTACAGAAAAATTGTATATATGAATAAATTCGTATTCACACCTGCGAATATGAATTTATTTATATTCACACTTGGAAATACGAATTTATTTGTATTCATATTCACAAATATTGCGATATAAATAAATTTATATTCATATTCACATTAAAATTAAAGTTAAGAGACCACCTGCGGATCACACCATATGCACCTGCACCGATTTCCAGAGAAACCTGACTCGGCACTCCATTCCCTATACATCCCTCCCCAGACAGAGTCTAGTCGAACCATTGTTACAGTCATCAGTACATACCATTCCAGCCATTGTTCCGGTAAATTTTGTTTATAGTGTTATTGCTAAAGTTTAAGTTTTATATTTGTGTTCATTGTACTCTTTTTAAACAAATAAAGTTTTTTTTTACAATTATTGAGTGCGAGAAAATATAAGTTTAAGATAAAAATAAATTCGTATACGTATTTATAAATATAAATATGCCCAACTCTGTCTAAGAGACGATTAATAAATTAACAGAAATAAACATTCTGTTGATTTCGGATTTATAACCTTATAATATCATGAAAGAACTATAATTTTGAAAATGATATAGCTTTAGACAAAAGGTTGCCTCATAGCAATCAAAGTTATAATTACAAACTTGTTGGAACTGTGCTGTCACTATAGCTTTAAATATATATATATATATATATATTTAATTAAACCAAATCTTGTAAAAATTACTCAAAAGTATTGTGTAAAAGAATTGTAATAAAAACTTTTTATGTTTAGATATGTTATTATAATATTAGACTTATATTCAATAAAATTTTTATTTATTTAATAATATTAAAGCATTCAACATATTTTTATCTTGCATAAGATATATTGCAAGCTAATAATCAAGTAATTACGTATTTATTTTAATGTATTATTAACAATATGAATATATGTAACGTGTAACATTTCATTAACTAATATTTAACTTGGTTAAACATATTCATTAAATCGTATACAAATTAAGATAAAAAATAAAATGTAACGTATTTTCGAATGATATAAATATTGAGTTGAACCTATTTACTTTAATTAAGATATATTACAAACTGAAAAATAAATCCCCTTCCAATAAAACAGAATTGAATGCATTCACTTCATTAATGACCAATCCATGATTCGATGACTGAAACTTGAGCCCAATATTCGTCATGGGGAGCGATCTACCTTGAAGAAAAGGAGAGGAAAATTGTTTAAGTTCGATACGATTTTATCATGTTTATTAAAAAATTGCTCTAATTAGAGAAAATTACTTACGGCTGGCTCTAACGGAGATTTTTCAGGAGCTGATCGAAGTATCCTGAGGTGATTATCGTTGAAGTCTTCTTCTTTAAAAGGCTTCTGCTGTAGTCGATTGGTTCTAGAAACATAAACATTCGGATTATTTTGCGTTAACAAATATAATCTACTAAAATCGACGAGATAAAAAAGTAACTAACATATTTTTAATTACAAATAAAATAAAACTTACAGCTTGGCTTTTTTCACCTGCTCAAATTCTTCTGGATAGCGAATTCGATGTGCTAGTGTGTTTGACCTGGCAAACAATTAAAGAAAAAATATTAATTTTAAGCATTATTATCGGGGATTATAAAATATACGTAATAAATAATAATTACATGTATTCAAGCAGAGATCGAGGTAGTGTAAATTTTTCGGTGGCTTCGCGTTTTTTTCGGTCATTATTGTCTGTTACGAGTGAGTTCCCTGAGAACTCATCTGATGAGCTTGTATCGTCCGCATATCGCCTAAAAAGAAACAACATTGCATAATACAATTAAAAAAAATTAAAATATAGATAATAAAACAAAAGTATGTTGAAAGTTTTTGTTTTGTCATGGAATAATGCTAGGAACTAAATTTACTGTTCAAATAGTCAAAAGACCTTAATACTTACTCAATTATTTGAAAATCCGTGACGAGGAAGAGCGGAACGCCACTCTTGGTCCTCTTCAAGATATCAGTTGGAATTCCAGAGGCGAAGGATAGAGCACAGATTAATAAAAAAGACTGAAAAAAATGACAAAAATGGATAGATTTAATTGATATTTGAAATGGATATACCAAAAATAAAAACTATTTTTCAATAACATTAAATGATGTAGAAGCCCATTTGAAAAAATAAAACCCTACTGCTCTATGAAACAATCCCAAAAATTAAACAAGAATACAAATAATTGCTACTCACAGGTCGACTGATCATATTGGAACGTTGGATGGTTGAGAGTGTACTTTAAACTGCTATCACCTGAAATGCACTGCCTGCATCAGCCCTTTTTGGTACCTTATGTACCCTTTGCTCAACCCCCTCCATCCGATTAGGGTAGGTTAACCAAGGTGACTAGTGGGTCGAAAAATATATGGTTTAAAACTAATCATTTTTATTTATCAAAAATATTTCTCAGCTAATTGTTATTGTGAATTAACATTATACTAAAATTCATAAATTTAGATATTCTTAAAAAAATATTATTACTTATTAGGAATGTAATATTTTTCTATATTATGTTAGAAATATAACATAGGTTATCATTTCTTTATTATTTCTAATTATATCCATTTATATCTTTAAAGCATGGGTATTTCTAAAAAAAAATCCGTTCAATAAAGAATTTTTCTTGCTTCTTTATGTTTCTATTAGTCCTTTAAATTAAAAATGTTTAATAGTGGTTGATTCTACTTTATACAGGATGGAATGGATTCGTCTAAATAATCTTTCTTTCAATCGATGTCCCGAAATCCAGGCAGCTCAAATAAACTTTAAAATCGATAACTGATTCCATGAAAATAATTTTAGTAACCATCATCAGAATGATGTTCAATTATTGCAGATTATAATAACTTATTTAAATACAATTCTATTCAATCTGATGCTAGTTTTAAAAAAATACTAGCAATAAAAAGTAAATTTCACGAAAAACTATAACGTGTTATGTATGCAGTTTTCGCGGAATTTATTCATTTTGGTCGATAATCAATTGCTAAATGGGTGAAACTGAAAAAATCATGGTCATAAGTTTACAAAAAATGTATTGAAAGCCGTCAGTAAGAATATTTCTTTACATAGTAGTGTTATTATTAAGGCATTGTATGTTTTTTAATATATATTTCAAAAATTGTATACTAATTGGATCAATTCCTACTCAAACTCATCAGTTTTTAACCAACCTTAAGATTTATTAGTTAAATACTTCAGAGTATGTATGTGTGACTAATAATATTATAAAACAATTATTAATCTTCTTCTTCATTCTCCTTATTATAGTTCTCATTAAGATGATTACTTGGCATGCGAAATTCCTATTTATGATGACTTCTTTTTTTAATTATATTTAATGTTTTATGACAGACAAAATGTATTTTTGTATCATATAAATTGACCCGGGGTGAATGGCCAGTTGTTCTGAAGTAGTCTAGAAGGGAGAGACTCCATTAAATGGGCGGATCCAGCCGGTTGTAAAGGCTGCAGCCCCACAGCCCTCCCCTGGATCTGTCAATCAGATTTTTTACCTTTATGTTACTTACCCAAACTAAATTTCTACTTGTTCTGCATATTATATATCTACTTAATTCCTTACTTGACTGAAGTATTGTAATGTGAAAAAAAAACTATGAAAAACGTATAATTGTAAAGAGTTTTAGACGTTGTTGGAACAAACTGTTCTAGTACATGTTCGTGGCTGTTCGAGTATCTTCTACGCTTATCTAGAACGTTCTAGAAACTTTTGATTCATTCAAAATATAAGCAGCGACTGACTGGAGAGTTAATCTGGCTCCGAAGATAGAATCATATGGTAAAGTTTGTGTTACAGTGTCGTTACAAGTTGATACTTTTAATAAAATTATTTAAATCCACATAAATGTTATAGTATTAAGGTTATAAGCAATTATATCTTTAAATGACAAAAAAAAAAATTCCTGCAGCCCCAAAGCCGTCCCCCTGGATTCGCCGAAGCACCGTTAACACTTGTTCTTCACCTTGCTTGAACTAAACACAGTTTGTAGTTAAAAGGAGGATCGAGGGGTGACGAACGATCTATAATTGCTATTATTGATAAGAAGCTCATTAGGTTCCTAATCTGCATCTTAACAACAGACGGTTTATTCAGAAAGATCTTAAATTTATACAAACAAAACTCCATAAATAAGGAGGAGTTATAAATAGTGAAGTTTGAATATCAAATTAATATTTTCCTGTTCAATGTTACCGTTAACTAGGTTTATGGCCGGTGCAACTTTTGAAATACTGAGAATACCTGACTAAACAGCTGTTCAATTGCAATTCCACAGGTGCATTTAGACCGCGACGAGCCCAGTATAGAACCGCCTGTTTCGGGCAATTTGGCACACCCTTTCATTGTTTTATTGGGCCGAAGGTACCCGAAATAGGGTGGTCAGTACGGGCTTTGTCGCAGCCTCCCCTAAACCCATCTGAAGTATTGAGGCAATATAACAAGGGCTGACTGGAGGGCCTCAGGTGCAAATGTTTGTAAATTCTTGAAAAATAATAACACATAAAATCATTCAAGAATTTTTATAACCTCTCTTACTCTCACGCAACAATCGTAAATTGAATACACTATGATTAAAGCATAATACTTGTACTTCAACATTCTAGACATATTCATTTAATTATATGTATTATTAAATATAAATTTCTAAAATAGGTACTATTTTAAAAATGATAAACATATAAAAATGTTCATAAATTAATACGAATATAGAAAAAATAATCAAAGTGGGATGTAGTAATACTTAACATCTGAAAAAAAATATTCGAAGGAAGAAAAATGGGATGTACATACCCTCTTATATCCGGAGTGATATACTATAATATAAAACAACAAGTTTTTTATTACAACAAAATAATATTGATATGTTCTATCTCTATGTTTACTTAATTTTATAATCACATGTTTGTTTAATTGTAACCTCACATTTTGTTTTTTGAAAATGCAGTGTTATAATTTCTTATATAAAATTTTGTTGAATAAAACCTAGATTCAGGTTTTACTCTTTTATCATTTCAATTTATTCAACAAAATTATGGAAAAATTACTACGGCCCGATCGCCTTGCGATAGAAGCTGATTCTCCAACTGCTTCTCAAGAGTGGAATCATTGGTTCAAGACTTTTCAAAACTTTCTTCTATCGTATAAAGTAAGTGACATTGAAAAATTACGTATCTTGGTCAATCATGTCTCGCCGCCTATTTACGAACTCATAAGCGAATGCGGTTCGTTTAATGATGCAATTACTGTACTCAAAAATACATTTTCAAAAGAGGTTAATGAGGTCTTTGCACGACATAAATTAGCCACTAGACGGCAACATTCAAGTGAAAATATTAGTAAATACCTTGAGGCATTGAAAAAGCTCGGCAAGGATTGTAATTTTAAAGCCGTGACTGCTGAAACAAATCGAAATGATTGTATACGGGACGCTTTTATTTCCGGACTCAGAGAGCCCAGCATACGTCAGAGACTGTTGGAGAGTCAAAATCTAAGCCTGGATGAGGCGACTAGCCAGGCTAAAGCCCTCGAATCCGCTATAGAACAATCTGCCCAGTATAGGGAGTACGCTGTCGCCCCACTCCATGCAGTCAGAAGCCCTGGTACACCAAATCGACGGTCGACCTCATCATCATCGTCATCGTCCATTGAGGGCGAAGTAGCCGTGGCAGCCGCTGTGCGAAAGAAGAAGAAATGCTATTTCTGCGGAGGTGCCTGTCCTCCTAGAAGCACCTGTCCAGCACGTGATGCTGTCTGTGTGATAAGACCGGACATTTTGCTAAAGATTGTATGAGCGGTAACACATCGAGTAAGAAGTCGACTAAGTCAATTAGGACCTGTAAGTGTCAAACTGTCCTCACTGCCTCCATTTCGGAGCAATCGTTAGTCTGCCTCACTAAGGCGATCGTGCCTGTCAAGCTGAATGGCCAGAAGGCTAGGGCACTAATAGATACTGGGAGCTCGCTTAGTTTCATCTCAGAGAGGAAGGCTAAGCAACTGAAAATACCCATTTCACCGACAAATCTGACCGTCACTATGGCGTCGACTTCCCTGAACTCCTTGGTGACTGGGACATGTTAGGTCGACCTGAAGATTGAAGACCACTTCTACCCGAGGGTGACGCTCAACATTCTGCCTGATTTATGCTCCGACGCTATACTAGGCCATGATATCCTGAGTCGCCATTCGTCAATCGAGATCAAGTTTGGAGGTACCCGGGACCCGCTGAACATTTGTGGACTTGCCGTGGCCAAAGTTGATCCAGTAAGACTGTTTAGGAATGTTCCATCGGATGTACGACCCATAGCGATAAAATCTCGACGACACACACTCTCTGATGCCAAGTTCATCGAACTCGAGATCCAGAAGCTGTTGAAGGAAGGAATAATCGAAGAAAGTTTCTCCCCCTGGCGAGCTCAAGTTCTTGTGACACAGACAGAAAATCACAAACGCAGGATGGTGATCGACTACTCCCAAACGATCAACAGATACACAGAACTTGATGCATATCCATTACCACGGATTGATGATATCGTAAACGCCGTTGCAGCTTTTGAGGTATTTAGTTCAATCGATCTCAAAAGCGCATATCATCAAATACCCATAACCGACGAAGACAAGCCATATACGGCCTTTGAGGCTGCTGGTAAGCTATGGCAATTTAGAAGAATACCTTTTGGGCCTCGAAACGGCGTAGCATGCTTCCAGAGAACGATCCACAACATCATATCTAGAGAAGAGCTTACAGGCGTATATGCATATTTAGACGACATCACCGTGTGTGGGAAAAACCAAGCGGAGCATGACACCAACCTTTCAAAATTCCTGAAGGCTGTTGAAAAGTATGGACTGACACTGAACGAGGAGAAGAGCGAATTTTCTGTTCGGACTATAAAACTTCTTGGCTATGTCATCAGCAATAAAACGATACGCCCAGATCCGGATCGCTTGCAACCGCTGCGGGAGCTACCTCTACCGAATAACCCAACATCCCTCAAGAGAGCTATGGGAATGTTTGCACATTTTTCCAATTTCATTCCGCAGTTCTCTAAGAAAATTAGAGATTTGACGTCAAGCTCCTTCCCTTTGAACGATCTTGCAGCTCAAACTTTTAAAAATCTTAAGTCAGATGTAGAAAACGCTCTGGAAGGAGCCATTGATGAGGAAGCCACTTTCATCGTGGAGACTGACGCTTCGGAACATGCAATAGGAGCAACTTTATCGCAGAATGGCAGACCCGTTGCATTTTTTTCCCGAACCCTCAACCTATCAGAACGGCGACACTCTTCGGTAGAAAAGGAGGCCTATGCAATTGTGGAAGGGGTTCGAAAATGGAGGCACTACCTCCTAGGAAGACACTTCAGGCTGGTAACAGATCAGAAGTCTGTTTCCTTCATGTTCGATGGGAAGCAACATGGGAAAGTGAAGAATGATAAGATTTTGCGATGACGATTAGAACTGTCATGCTTCAATTACGAAATCATATATCGACCTGGGCGACAGAATGAAGCAGCTGATGCGTTATCGAGGATATGTTTGTCTGTAAGTTGTAGTTTGGACAAACTAAAGGAACTCCACGAGGTGTTATGCCACCCCGGAACGTATGAACCACTGGGTTAAGATGAAGAACCTGCCATACTCACTAGAGGATATAAAAAAAGTGACGTCGGCTTGTAAGATCTGCGCCGAATTAAAACCGAAATTTCTGAAGAAAAAGGGGAACCTCATAAAAGCAACGCGGCCACTCGAAAGGATCAACATTGATTTCAAGGGCCCGCTACCATCCAATACAAAGAATCGTTACCTCCTTGTCATGGTGGATGAGTATTCCAGATATCCTTTTGCATACCCTTGTTCGGATCTCACTAGTGCAACAGTTATCAGCAAATTAAAAATATTGTTTTCGCTGTTTGGACTTCCCTCATACATCCACACAGACAGAGGGTCATCGCTTATGTCAAGTGAATTGAAGTTATTCTTGACCAGTAATGGGATAGCTACGAGTCGAACCACTCCATATAATCCTCAAGGGAATGGGCAAGCGGAGCGGTACGTGGGAACGATTTGGAAGACCATCGAACTTGCCATCCGAACGAGACAACTCAGGATGCATCAGTGGGAGGACGTTATAGACGATGCTCTGCATGCTATCCGCTCGCTTCTGTGCACCTCCACTAATGAGGCTCCCCATGAACGCATGTTCAAACACCCTAGGAAGTCTAGCTATGGCTGTTCCACCCCATCCTGGCTTCTGACCCCGGGCCCTGTATCGCTCCGACGGAATGTCAGGCAGTCTAAATATGAACCTCTAGTGGACGAGGTGACCCTTCTAGAAGCGAACCCGGAGTACGCCCACGTCAGGCTTCCAGACGGGCGAGAGACAACCGTGTCAACAAGGCACCTAGCTCCAAGTGCCATCCCCTACCACCAAGATGGAGCTCTCTATCAAGAAGGTGAACAGGTTCAAGACGAAGCTGAGTACATGGAACCTCCCTCGGATCAGCCTCAGAGAGCTGAAGCTCGGCTGTCATCCCCAACGCCCGGCACACAGCAAGTGGAAGAAGGGAGCCCAGTTGCCCAACACCCACAGCCTCAAGAACGAAGCCCAGGTGTTCAACAGCCGCAGCCTTCACCTCCAGTACTTAGGCGCAGCTCCAGGAACCGTCAACCTCCAGCCTACCTACGGGACTATTATTTGGGCGGGGGTGAATGATATGTTCTATCTCTATGTTTACTTAATTTTATAATCACATGTTTGTTTAATTGTAACCTCACATTTTGTTTTTTGAAAATGCAGTGTTATCATTTCTAATGTAAAATTTTGTTGAATAAAACCTAGATTCAGGTTTTACTCTTTTATCATTTCAAATATACAGGATGGATCGGTCCGATCCATAATTTTTAAAGGGGCCTCAAATGGTCTAAGTACTTCACTGACCTTGTTTGTATATTTTTCATGCCCTGGAGAGAGAAAAAAAATATCCGAGTACCAACATGTGGTAAGTACTCAAAAATAAAAAAAAAACGATTATAAATGTTGAAAATTTACGTAGTTACGTAACATTTATTGCAAATCGGAAACAGATGGGGTACAAAAATTGTTTCTACTTTCAAGGGAACCGATCTCGAGGTAGGTATAAAAAAAATGTCAATTTCAAAACTGATCGATTTTAAATTAAGTGATATTTAATGCTTCAAAAATTATAATCTTGTTTAGAAGAGGTAGGTTCTAGTAATTACAGTGAGTTTCAGTAATTATTAATAGGTTTTTATTAATAATTTAATTTTAATTAGTTAGTAGGTTTCAACAAGCAGTCATGGACTAGCTGTCATTCCCTTATCGTTCACTTTTTTCTTCTTCTAAGTTTGATAGGTTGGTTTTCTAACATAAGCCAATCGAACAGGAAAACCAACCATTTGAACAAAAATAATCAAAAGAGTGGGGGCATGACAAATAGTCCAGGACTGCTTGTTGGAACAAACCTAATGTGAATTTCTACGTGGTCATATGTTAATATATAACCACAAGTCAGAAAAAATAAAGTGGCTTAACCTACATGGAAAATTAAAATATGGAATAGGATCTCAATATATTTTAATGCTGAAATGTACCCTACATGAAGAGGTATGGACATACTCGTTCAGTGGAATTAGAAAAATATGGCCAATTATGAAAGTTTAGAGGCACAGAATGTACCCTTATACTATAGTATGTTAGATCCTTTTTATGTATGATATGATTATCCTTTAAAAAATATGGGTAGATTTGTTGGAATGTTTTTATCCATAATACACCTTTTTAATGTTTTTCATAATTTTATAATAAATCAAATGTAAACAAATATAATGTTTATCAAATTACTTGTTGCGGTATAATCATTTTTAGAATAATCGATAGCAAGAAATGAAGATCATTAACACTCAGCCGACTTGCAATAGATGGCAGAATAAGATAAGATCGTGCAAAGCAATGAAACAGATGTTGATTATAAACTTCAAACAACTATTGTACGATGTCCTGAAAACGATAACCTGACAAAATTTAAAAGCCGTGAGTTAGAAATGTTTTTTAGGGTGCTCTTTAAGTGGAATGAGTGCTTTAAAATTTACAAAGATATTTTATGAACACCCAATCACTGAGAAAGAAACATATTTTGGAATAACCAATGACTATGTCGTAGGGGCTGGGTCAATGCAAGGATGGCGGAAATCAATGGAAGATGCTTTCTCGATCGCGGTCACTTTGCCATCAGATCCGACCACTTCTTTTTTGGGAGTGTTTGATGGCCATGGTGGACATATCATAGCAGATTTTCTAAGCAAGAACATTTTTAACTACATCACGACCGATCCAGCTTATCGCCATGGCAACGTGGAGGCTGGAATAGAGAATGCTTTCATGCGGCTTGATAATTATTTGATGAAGGATGCATTATTCGGAAGAACGGAGGCGGGTAGTACTGCGATAGTTATCATTATTAGAACCGACACACTCTATTGCGCCAACGTTGGAGACTCAAGAGCCGTTGCATATGCGAATAACATGGCGATTCCCTTGTCAATTGATCACAAACCGATGCTTCCGGTTGAAAGAAAAAGGATTTTAGAAGCCGGTTGCTTTATTAACTACGACCGAGTGAACGGCGACCTGGCGCTCTCCCGAGCTTTTGGAGATTTCTCGTACAAGCGAAACAAAAAGAAAACTAGTATGGAACAGGCAGTCATCTCGCTGCCGGATGTGGTTAGCAAAAAGATAACAAAAGAATGGCAATTCTTAGTATTGGCTTGTGATGGGGTATGGGATGTGATGACCAACGAAGAGGTCTGTAGTTTCATCAGGGCTAGGATCGAAAGAAACATCAAACTGGATCTCATCTGCGAGCAGCTTTTGGACGAATGCCTTTGCAAAGATGACCCCCACTCCAAGTTTATTGGGACTGATAACATGACAATCATCATTCTCCTTTTCTTAAAAAACTACAGCCCTAACCGTTATCGTGGAAATGAACCACGCGCGAATTCTTTAAAGTACGTCTGTAAAGAAAAGGTATGATTTCCAAAAACTGAGTTATTTAATAATGATTTTGTTTTACTCATATGATTAATCTTGTTTCAGTAATCCTTTTATATCCCTTTAGAAGAAAAATATTAGATATAGATTAATTTTTTCTTGAAAGAAAATTTTCCACGACAGTTTGTCAGCCAATTTTGATAATTTTAATATTCCACAGCTTCTATTGCGATAGCAGCTAATATGGGTTTTGCAATCTTCTCTGGGTTGTAGTTTAATCCTTTGAATATTGCAATATTGCTTTATGTTTTACACTTAGTAATATATTCCTTAAAAACTATTAGTACTAATTTTATGTAGGTAATATACAATTAAATATGAAAAATTCATTCTCTTATGGCTTACTTAGAAACGGAAGCGTTTACTTGAAGCTTCGACTTCATGGATCTGATGGTGATACAGATCAAATGAAAATTGGAGCCCAACAAATTTTCTTTTTACAAAACCTAAGAGGAAGGAGCCAATCAGAAAATTGACCCGTGACTCCTAAATACTGCATTTTTCTGCAGAATATTAACTGGATATTCTTTAAATTTACAAAGTCAATAAAGTTGATTAACCTAAATATCTGATTCTCGTTCTTAATCGATATTACGAAAATGTACAGTTTAATCTGTGGTAATTAAAATAACCCACATAAAAGGTAAAACAACTAATAATTATATTTATTATTTTTAAGGTGCATAATATCCTAGCAATATTTTTTGATATTCTCCATAATTGAAATATGAATCAATATATTTATAACAATTGCCAAACGTAAATCAGCTCATACACAAACCGATGATTTAAAATTAAATCCTAAAGGAATACGTCATCTGTTTCCGGTATTTTCAAAAAACAAATTTGGTTTTGAAACTTTTCAATTTGAAGTGCACTTTCTCCAACAAAGAAAATTTACTGAATTTTGAGGCTTCCTCAATTGTTAAACAGATGATTCTAATTTTTAGAATTTCAAATAGTGTAAAGCATCGAATTTTGAGTTTAATTCCAAATTTTACAATAGTGGGATACCATCTTTATTTTTAGTCTTTAATTCAATTTCTTTATTTCCTGAAGTAGGAAATTTTCACTATTAATCGCTGCTTTGCTGTTGTAAATCTCAATTTTCTTAATACCTTGATGTACTCTTTATCACCTTCTGCGTCAACTGCAGACGCAGCGATTCGCAGTTGGTAGACGTGTATTTCTGCATTTACTTAAAGCGTAATTTATAATCATAAAGCTTTTGGCTGATGTTAGTTATTCCCAATTCACTTGGGAATCAAGAAAAGTAGTTTGTAAAGTGGCATTTTAATGATTCATTTGAATACATTCCTTAGATTTACAGATCCATTTTGTTTTTAAATTAGTTGGACATACCGTGTTCAAGCATACTTACTTTGATGGAATGATCCCAAAACTTTGAAAATATTATACAATGTTTTATTTCGTGAAGTTTCATTCTCAAAGTTTAATATTTTTTTGCCACGAAACGAGGGTGAATAATAACATAAAAATATAATTTGTACTGTATTAATGTTGTAGTAACTGGATCGAATTTAATTGTGAGATGTATAGTTATGTAATCAATATATATTATAAAGCAAAGTGTACAATGTGCGTGCCGAAAAGGCTCAAAAACGACTCTACGTAGGATTAAGGAAGTTATGCCTTCGTTAAGCCATATGACTCCTTACGGAGAAGAAGGTTTCCGTATTTCTCTTAGGAGTGTAAAATTGAAGAAAAAAGGACTGGAATTTTAAGCCTCTCTTATCATTTAATTAGCCTCTCTGAGATTGAAATACGAGTTTAAGAATGAAAAATTTAGTTCGAGCTCCAGGCTACCAGGAAGCGCTAGGGTGCGTTTCACTCAATGTTTATTGTCCATTCATTCAGTAAGTAATCGTTCTATATTTTTTCAGCTGTTCTTTTTAAATTACTAAAAAATTAAGAGAAAATAATTAGTTTGCGTTTCAAAATAAAATAAGTACTTTACATCTCAGCAATCAATTAGAAAACCAACTGGATTCCTTAAAAGTTTTCTCATAAGAAGGCTAATATATGATCAGCATATTACATTTAATCTATTTATAATATTTTTTAAGTAAATTTGAGTGAACATTTCTTATTAGTACAGTGAGTGAATAAAATTAGACATAAAAAAAGAGATGAATTGACTAAATATAAATCGAAAATAAAAAGTTTGAAGTGTTCTTATTGTATTTATGAAAAAGAAGTTGGTTTGGTTACTACGTATGATGAGCATTCCAGTTGACAAAACGACTAACTCCAATAACAGCATTCAAGATTTTATCATCCCTCATAGTTCAAGATAAAAAGAAATATGATGAAAAAATTGTGCCTTCAAGAAATTTTGGTTTTCACTTTGTAATAGTAGTAAGCTTCGAGATATGCGGAAACCGTTCAAATTACGGGGGGATATCTTAAGGGAGGTTGAAATGGTAGAAAAATCTTTAAAAAAAGTTTCTATGAATCTTCGGTAGTTTCTATACTTCTGGATCAAATAGGACCATCATAGTAGTCAGTGCTTAAGTTTTACTCGAAATATAATTTTTTTTAATTTTTAACTGAGATACCAGATTTTTCAACAATAATCTAATAACTTATTATCTTCTGACTACTTGGAATGGGCTTATAGGATTCAGAATCACAGAAACCATCAAAACGATGCATAACTCCACAAAGTTGCAGCAAACTTAATTGTTCATTTACCATTTTTAATCCCCTGTGAATTATACAGGGTTCCTTATTTGGGCGGACTCAGCAGATCTCAAGTCTGCAGAATATTGATACCAAGTTAAAACCGAATTTTCAAGAAGGTGCTAATTTTGTTCTATATTTCCTTCAATTTCATAGTTTTTCTGGTATTAAAACTACCACACACTACCGGAGCGAAGCCGGGCACCCTAGCTAGTAAACAATAATATAACACAGGCTTTCGAGATATATTATAAAATATATATCCGTGGTTATTTGTGTTATGATAATGATTGTCATGGCTACAATCATATGTGCCAATACTTGTTTATTTCTACCTATGTTGTTGTTTTTCTTTATTGAATAAAAATGTGCTTTTATAACCTTGTAAGATTTTTTTTTAATTTAACATATTCATACCATTATAACATGGTGTCAGTTGAGTAAGTAAGGGCGTGTCATTAAGTCGTGAATTATTACATAAGAGTTGGTAAGTTAAGCAAAATGTCAATTTAGCCTAATATATAATATAGTCTTAGAAATTGAGGGATTCTCCCCGACGGCATTGTCGAGCAGATGGGATTCCTGGTTAAATCAATTTAAACTTTATCTGATCGCGGCAAATTTAGATGGGGAAGTACGCATAAATACAATGATAGGATAAATATGTCATTGATAGAATGGTCTAGTAACATAGTGCCATCAGTCTTACGTAGAACCATATTGAAGAAACTATACAGTAGCCATATGGGAACGGAAAGAACAAAATCACTGGCGAGAAGTGGTCGTTTTTTGGCCACATATGTCGTCAGAGATACAAACTGTCCTTCATGCATCAGATTACAGGAGAGAGCCAATGCAATCACATGAAATACTTAAACGGCCATGGCAAAAATTTGTAACTGATCTGATGGAATGGAATGGGAAGAAGTATATTGTTGTAGTCGATTATTATTCTAAATTTAATACTACTCTATTAAAGAAGACTACTCTCCAGCTCAGCTTCTGATGTCAAGGAGACTCAGATGTAACATACCTTTAAAAAGCAAACTTCTCAAGTTTCAACAAAACACCACTGTCAACAATTAAAAGAACATAGTCAGAAACAAAAGAAATATGATAGGGGGACAAGTGAATTGTGTAAGCTGGAGATCGACGATAAAGTCTATTTTAAACAAACACCAAATGGATATTGGGTCCCAGCAACATTGTCGCAGGCACTAGGAAAAAGATCATATGTAGTGTGAACAAAAGAAAGACTTTGAATAACAATGTTTTTTTTAGTTTTAACAATGTATGTTCATGGAGAAATAATTGAGAAAAAAAAGCGTGTTATGATAATAGTTTCCATGGTAAAAACATATGTGCCAATACTTGTTTATTTCTAGTTAGCAAGTTTTCCCTATAGAATACAAATGTGCTTTTATAACTTTGAAAGATTGTCTTTTAATTTAACATATTTTTACTACTATAACAATATGTCAAAAGATATGTCAGATTTTACTACGAAATGCTTGCCGATCATGAAATTTTTCTAAGTTTTAAAGAAAAAAATTATATTAGACTTGGCAAAAGAGATTTAGTTAGGCAGAAAGACAAAGAGAGACAAACAAAGAGACTTCGTTTTAATTTAGGCATACCTTCATCATATGAGTGTTAGGAGATGGAAGAGAGAGGTGGTGGATAGAGAGGAGTGGAGTAAGAGTTAAACTGGGGTTAAAATCAATTGGAGTTAAAAATCAATTACCCAATTTAATTTATTTTTAATTGGGGAGGACCAGGTTTCGCAAAGGACTGTAGCTCCAGATGGTTTACTTTATTTTGGCATAGAAAAATAAAATTCAAATTATGTAAAAAAATTCAGGCAGTAACCACAGATAGGTTTTATGAAATATAATAAAAATTAAATTCAAATTATGTATAAAATTCAGGCAAATGACCAAAAATTTTTTTTTTGATATATAATAAAAATAAAATTCTTATCAACCGCAGAGGTACTGTCTGCAGCCCTTCACCATTGAGCTCTATCATATATATCAAACCCAAATATTACCGTTATGATTCTCAACTGTATATATAATTGTGTTTTAATATTAACTATGAATAGCATTGATATTAAATAAGCGTACATCGAATTGAGTAAACGCTAATAATGTTTGATTTTGAACACAAATACGCTATCAAATTTCTATAGAAATTATTTTGGTATTGAAAAGGTTATTTCTTTTACAAGAAATAGATAGCCTATCCATATAAAAAGTAACTAAAAGGCAATAAAGGCATGAAGAAGCTTCCTCTGTTAGTAACATTGCTTAATCCTAAAAACACAAGATTATAGTTTATTGGATACGTGCGTACATGTTGGACTTGAAAAATAACATTAATTTCGTATAACATGATCAACTACAATCACCTGCAAAGCAAAGTATAGTTGTTAAAACACATGATGTGAGAAAAACCTAAACTTTTTAATTGATAAAGTTATGACCTGAAATTCTTAATTACAACGAAATTTGAGAAAATGGTGATTGAAGACCACGGCTGATCGAGAATGACTAATTTACAACCTTACCAAGCGAATACGGAGCTAAAGAGCTTCTTTGCTGTTACCAAAGACTTCATGATCGGTTTCGGATCAATGCAAGGATGGCGGCCGACCATGGAAGATGCCTGCTCGATTATTGTATCTATGCCGCAGGATCCCTCTACCTCCATGTTTGGCGTATTCGACGGACATGGGGGGAGCTCAATTTCAGATTTTGTAAGCAAAAACCTTTATTATTATATTTTTAGCGATCCGGCTTTCAAGGAAGGAAATATAAGAGATGCGTTAACAAATGCTTTTACGCGCCTCGATAAACTCCTCATGCAGGATGCAATTTACGGCAAGTTGGAAGAGGGCAGCACTGCAGTGGTTGTACTAATAAGAAATATGTCACTATTCTGCGCTAACCTCGGAGATTCACGAGCAGTGGCCTACGTAGGGGGGGAGGCGGTCCCACTGTCCCGAGATCACAAACCGGTTCTCCGGGAGGAAAACATTAGGATAGTGCAGGCAGGTTGTTTTGTGGAATATGACCGGATCAACGGCGATCTAGCACTGTCACGAGCCTTCGGTGATTTCAGATATAAAAAAAATAAAAACAAGAATGCGAATGAACAGGCGGTTATTTCAGTACCTGACGTAGTAGAATTTATTATGACGAAAACCTGGGAGTTTATAGTATTAGCATGTGATGGGATTTGGGACATGATGACAAATGAAGAGGTTTGCAATTTCATCAAAAAGAAAATCAGCAGGAATACTACAGTCGACTCGATCTGCGAGCAACTGATAAACAAGTGCTTACGCAAAGAGTTCCCAACGCCAGATTCGCTAGGTACTGACAACATGACCATTATTATCGTTGTTTTCTTGAACAATGTTAGCAGGCCATACCTAGGTTTGATTCATAAAGGTCATATATCATCTTCAATAAATTTTAACAGTTCATGAACCAGATAACTTGTAATGCATATGTAAAATCTTCGCCTTAAATTAGATTATTCCCGTCAGATATCTAGTGGTCCTCTCTTCCCTCCCCTCGTTTGATTTACCATAAATACTATCAATCCATATTTTACTGTTACCCCTGGCTTATATCCATACGATCGCCTTTATGATCAAACTATTTTTTTCAAATTGAACTAACGGCATTTCATCGAAGGAATCTTTTAATCTATTTTTCTCTCATTATAGCGTGAGTTTTTATTATTATTTTCGCTCATGATTTCAATGGCATATTAAACAGGTAAATTAAATCAAATTCCTTCCTCCTAAGAAACAAAACTATTTATATTCAGATGCGATAAATTTGTTTAAAAAACGTAATTTACTTTTATATCCTTTCAATAGCCTAAAATATTACAAAATGGAAATAAAGAAGCGGAAAGCAATAATTTAACAATCCTCCTTAGGTATGAAATAAATATCAAATATCTCGATTGGCAGAATCGATGCTAATGTTACTTAATTTGGTCTTCAAGTATGCTATATTGGTTATATGAACTAAAAGAAAAATATAACTTTATTTTTCATACATAAAACCTATTTTATTTTTTTTAGGTATTGTATAATTTATTTCAACCATTAACCGGCTTACATTATGTACAAAATGGCGATACCACATTTTGACCAGATTCGGATTAAATTAATGTTTCATTCATTACATGAGTACATTATTTTTGGATTCATTCACAAAATATAATACTTTTCGTAGTTTAACTTCCTTATTATTTGCGAAATCCGAATCTAAAAGCGAAATTTCAACTACTGATGGTCTAAATGCCATTTGGTTAGAATTTTGTTTGTTTTTTTTGGTCCATCGCATTGACCTACTCCAACAAGGACAGGTAGTATCTATAAGATGTTATAATATAAATGTATAGAAGCATATTTTTTTTTTGTAAAATTGAGGATGCAGTTGAAACATCACATGTGATTATCCGAAAAAAACATTTTTCGAGTTGATACCATCTTCTTGTCGACGTGCGATATGTCGTGATTATAAACATTTTTATAAATATGAGCTAGATTAAGAAAACGATAATTATTTATTTTTTTGTTTAACTCTAAAAAACATTATTATTATAATTTTATTTTTGTAATGTGTCCAGAAGGAATCCTCTAAATCGTTCTGAGTACATTATTGAAATGTATTTTACTCAATACCATGGGCGTACCCAGCGGGGGGCCGGGGGGGGGGGCAGCTGCTCCCCCCGGAAGGCTGGATGCAAAATATTTTTTTAAGATTTTAAGGCGGGAAGCAGTAATAGAATAATTTTTATCAAGCAAATAATTGTAATAACTTAGTTGATAAAGCACTGCTATAAATTATACATAATTTTGGTTTCATTCACCTTTTCCGCGGTAAAATGATACAACCTGGACGACCATAGCTTGCCCCCCTAGTTTTGATCCTGGGTACGCCCTTGCTCAATACATAAATTATAACATAAATAAATTGTTATACATATTTTGTTTTAAATATTCCATTATGTTTCTAACTTACCATGATACTATAACGATAAATTAAATATAATAACAATAATATTAAATAATAAAATTCCAAAATAACAAACACCACCTACAGAAAAAAAGGAAGAATGGGAAAGAGCATGAGAGCGTAGACCAGGACAGCAGGATTTCAGGATTCCAAAGGAGCTACTCTCGAGGTATCTTGCCTCTCTCCCCGCCTGTCACCTTTCTTCGTTTCCTCCTTTCTCCATTTAGTTGTGGACTTTATTTATAATATATAAATCCCCCCTCTATTGAACAGTTTTTGGCAGCGGTTTTCTCCGCTTTTCTGGAAATTTTTTAAATATGGTAGCAGGAGTTCATGGGCTGGAAGGAGTTAGCCTGGGCCGGAGCCCTTTCCCTCTCTCCTCTCTTGCCAACCCGTCCTGGAGTTCTCTCTTCCTCTAGGAATCGTCCTTCCTAGGTATCGAATTTATCTGCGAATAAGTAATTTTATTGATAATGATCAGTTGGAAAATGAAATATTTTCAAATGAGCCTATTTCAATTGATCCAACAGAATTATATTTTGTGACTATATACATTATACGTAAAGGGTATATCTTTGGTCTGCTACCTTAAATTTATGCGGTTAGTGCTGAAATTTCGAAAAAATAAAACTTATATATTTTCGATAGCATTAAATAGAAATAATTACAATCAGCAATTTCAAATCAAGCTAATGGTCTTCAAGTTACCATTCAATTACGTAAAATTCCAGGACGAGGTTTCCCCAATATATCACTAAAACTTCATAAATTTTTTTTTCACGTAGGGTAACCGTACAGTTATTGGCACCCTTAAGACTAAATTTCAGTGGTGACATTAAAAAAAATACTTCTTGTAAAGGGATCTAATTGAAAATTCTTATAACTCCTCTTTATCTATCCTTATAAAGACTCAAAAGGTTTTTTTTTTGGTCAAAAGTTCAATAGTTTTACAATATGGCAATATTTATTATTAAAAGTGCCAAATCTAGTTATTGGCACCCAATGGATTTAATTGTGAAATCTTCCCTACGGTTAGGTTGTGTAAGTCTTACTTCATAGATGACTTAGAGGACTCTTCAAAGATTAGACTCATGTATATCTTGTAATAAAATTAGGACTTGTTTACCTATTTATTTAAGTTAAAGTTGGGGTGCCAATAACTGTACTGAGTGCCAATAACTGTATGGTTTACCCTACTACATATTTAAAACATTGTGTACATATATATATTTTTTGTCAAGTGAGTCATTTAGTTAAAATTATTTTCCAGATTTCTTTGTAGATCATCGTACAAACAATAGTGGCAAGAACGTTTTTTAACTAAATACAATAAGTAAATTATTATTTCCCTCAACTTGATAATTTCAATAATACTTTTTCCTTTGAAGGGGCAAAGATCCTCAAATCTCTTAAAAGACTTAAAGAAATGTTTGTATTTATAATGTATTTGTATAAAGTAATACTTTTTTAATGTGTATCACTTTCACCTACATAATTGTACCAGTTAATTTAAAACTTTCTAAATAAAATTTCGGCATTACAAATCAAATAATACTTATAGGGGTCACCTGCATTGGCGGATCCAGGGGGGGGGGGTGCTGTGGGGGCTGCAACCCCTCCCTTTGGAAAATTTTTTGTCATTAAAAGATAGAATTTGACTTTCCTTAACGTAAGGAAGCAAGTTTAAGAACAAATAATATGCAGAACAACTAGAATTTTAGTTGTGGGAAAGGAACATAAAGGTAATAGAGCTGATTGGCATATCCAAATGAAGAGCTGTGGGGCTGCAGCCCCCCCCTTTACAGTCGGCGGGATCCGCCCATGGTCACCTGTGGTATAGTGGTTAGCATGGCAGCCTACAATACTAAAGGTCACAGGGACGCGTCCCGCGGTAGCCCTAGGATTTTTTAATGGGAGTAAAAATTCCTTGGCTAAGCCTTCCCTCCGATAATCGGACATAAAATGGAGATCCTGAGCCTGTACGATGTCAGTTACTCGTTAACGATCCCTATCCTAACTATACCTGGATAGGCAAAATTCAGGACTCCCACTGTATCATCGTCCGATTAGCCTTAGAGGCATAAAGTGACGTTAAACAAACAAATAATACTTATGTATTATACAGGTGCGCACAGTGGGACGAATCGCCAATCTAGATGGAAATAATTCTGGAAGCGACTTATTTCATGTCAATGTTTGTAGAATATTAAATTTAAGCATGGATTGATAAATAAAAATCAAAATAATGGTTTTTAACAAAGTTTTCATAAAAAAAAATTATAATTACAATATTAAAACAAAATAAATGTATTCAGATGAATTGTAAGTAATAAGAGCAATTCTATTTATATTTATTTATTAAAATTTCTATTATTCAAAAAGAAAAAAAAATATTATAACTATAAAATAACGTAAAATACACTTTAAAAAAATTATATATTAAATTGTAATATCGAACTGTAAAAAGAAGAAAATATTCGAATTGTTTTTCATTCCAAATCATCTAAATATGAAGGATCTGAACCCAGGTTAGATTCATTTCAGAATCCACCATCAACCTACTGTTATCGACATCTATAGGTTGTTGCAAGGAAAGTACATCTCTTGGTAATGCGTTTCTGGATTTTCGTGTGGTATCCCTAAAGGTATTGATGAGAGGATCTGAAGTCAACAGTAGCATATTCATGTTATCCCTGTTTGTAGATACCCGTGAGTTCTTACGTGTATGAAACTCCCTAAATCTAAAATGACTGAGTATGCCCTCCTTAAATCTTTATTTCTGGCTTCTTCAGAAAGAATACCAATATGTAATAGACAATATTTTATAATTTCAACGCCAGTTTATGCATTGTCACCGGCATATGATACCATGGATATAAGCGAATGTATAATTGCCCCGTTTCAGTTACGAAATAATTTAAATTTTGCACATCAATATTGCATATCAACCATTGTATGCAAAAATATACATTCAACCGTATATTATATATAGTACCTTATTCCTCCTCCTCTAAAGGGAAAGATCTCATTTCAGAAAATTCTTGCTATCTGCTTTTAATCGTCGTACTTATGGTCAATGAATCTCGTTTTTTTCATAGCTTCGGAGATTCCCGAAATGTATTCCAATGAAACTGGTATACTATATATCTATAACTTTCATTTACACCTCTCTAATGCCTCAAAATACAGGCATGTCTAAAAATATAGGCACTCAACAATGACAGATTTACACCTTTAAGAAAACCGTACACCTTTATTAGCAGGTATTAGCAGTTCATAATTAATGCTTTATTTCTCTATAGTCTGGACTATATTCTGTATGATTATCTCGGTGTAGATCGGTGTAGATTTTTAGTAATCCTATTTTTCTAAGAAAAAAAAATAGGTTATCGACTATTGAAAATTAAGGAGGGAGCTCTGTACTATATCCATATTTAAAGAACCAACACGTTATAATAACTTAATTTCTGAATCATCTTCCATTGCCTAGCATAAATTTTTTTCAAAAAAACCCGATCCATTCAACGATATAATTGGTTTTACAATATAATTTGGAAATAAGCTGACTAAGCATTATGAGGGATATACCGAATTCAAACCCCCGTAATTCTGTTAATATTTGGTTCAAGCGATTAATAATTTGTAAATGACCTAGCTAGACTTTTGTTTTCAAGAGACGGAAATGATTTTTTCATTTCGTTGATGTTAACTATTTCCACCTAGATTGGCGATTCGTCCCACTGTGGTGCGGTCCCAAAAAAAATTAGGTGGGGTTAGGTTGGTAGAGGAAAACAAGAAAAAATACATAAAGCTTATTCATACATAAAGGGTAAAAGCAGAACACTTATATATTTGAAAAAAATGAATAGGATCTTTATTAATTTCATTTTGAAAAAATGAATATATATTATAAAGCCAAGTGTGCAATGTGCAATAACGCTCAAAAACCATAATCATGATATTCTTTATTGTTATTAAAATCGTAATGATCTCGCTTTACAATGTTTTTTTACGAAATCGACCGTTTCATTAGAAAAATCAAATACCCGGGTGAAACCGGGATATACAGCTATAATCTATATAAATAAAGATGAAATTCTGAAGATGAAGGTGAAATTCTTCATAGAAATCCATTCCGTTCGTCCTAAATTCTCTAAATTTCACTGAGTGGTTCTTTGATACCAGGTGCGAACAGATTGGCTTATAAGAAATCGACCGCTTGAGTCGGAAAAAGTCTCATTTTATTGAGTTAAAAAAGCAAATTCCCCGGGTGAAACCGGTATATACAGCTAGTTACTAATAAATTTAGCGAAAATAATTAGTTTGATTTCAAAATAAAATAATGATTGTACTCTGCAATAAATTATAAAACCAACTGGATTCCTTATAGTTTTTACATAAGAAGGCTAATTGATCAACACATTACATTTAATCAATATTATTATATAAGTAAATTGAATGCAATAAGAGTGAACATTTCTTAGTAATGCAGTGAGCGAATAAAAACTGACATAAAAAAAAGAGATAACTTGACTGAATATAAATCGTAAATAAAAAGTTTGAAATGTTCTTATTGTGGTTATAACAAAGAAGTTAGTTTGATTGCTATGTATGATGAGCCTTCCAGTTGACAAATTGACTAACTCCAATTTCAGCATTTATTCAATTTTATCATCCCTCATAGTTCAGGTTAAAAAGAAACGTGGTAAAAAAATTGTGTCTTCATCAAATTTTTGTTTTCACTTTGTAATAGTAGTAAGACTCGAGATCTGCGGAGTCCGCCCAAATTACAGTTATACACAGTTTTTGAAAAACATTATGCATTCATCAAATTTTAGTGATGTATTTACATTAGTGATGTATCACTAAATCGAATGGAGAATTAACATGGCATTGCTGTCTATAGATTGAAAGTTATCAAAGATTATAACTGCAGCATTGGGGTGGGAGTAGGGTCGAGCACCCCAGTAGTCGGCGTCTAAGATGTACTAGAAATATATTTTTTTTAAACTGAGATAATAGATTTTTCAACTTTAATCTAATAACTTATTATCTGTTGACTGCCTGGAATGGGCTAATAGGATTCAGAATCACAGAAACCATCAAAAACGATGAATAAATAACTCGACAAATTAGCAGCAAAATTAATTTTTCATTTACCACTTTTAACCCCCCATAAAGTATATAGGGTTCCTTATTTGGACGGACTCGGCAGATCTCGAATCTTACTACTAATAAGATAAAACCGAAGTTTCAAGAAGGAGCTAATTTTTTTCTAAATTTCCTTTAATTTAAAAGATTTTCTGTTATTAAAACTACCACACAACTACCGGAGCGAAGCCGGGCACCCTAGCTAGTAATACTATAATTGAAAGTGAAGTTTCTAAAATTTAAGACAGTTTATTTTTCTTTATTGACCACAAATAGTAAGTCAATAGTAATTGATTGTAGATTATTCATTCATTGGACATCCATAAGTCAATGCTTAGTGGTTGTATTTTTAAAAGTATATAGGAAGTGAGGGATCCTATCATGTCATTCCACCCACTTAAGGCTAGTAACTGGATAAAGGCTCAAAACTACCAATCTATTACAAAAGATTCAGTTATATGACTTTAATGAGACCTAATTGGACTCTCGAAATTGAGTTTTGGGATTCCCCCTAAGCAAAACCTGTGAACAACTTATAAACAAGAGTTTGCAAGAATTGCCTTGTATAAGACTCTCCAAATGTATAAGATTCCAACCTAAATATAAGAAAAAATCGATTGTGCTGCTTATATTTTCAAGAATAAAATTACCATACCAGGATTTCCCATATCACCAATTGGAGATACATATCCTTTCATCACAAACTCCCTTCTCATCCTAACCTTCTTGTTTCCGTCCTCGTCTCCTCTCTATTTCTGACAATCCACCGAACCCTGTAAAAGAAAATGGCCTCCGATACATTCTTATTTAGAAATATTATTAGAGTGCAAGCGATGATTAGTTTTTTATAGAAAATACGTGTCTTATTATTTTTATTTTTTCTCTTCACATTTACAAGTCTACTTCGATTTAATATAGTTGTAGATATCAATAGATAAAAATAAGGTTCCTTTTGTGACAAATTGAACATTCAAGAAAAATACAATAATATTAAATCATAACGGCCGATATCGTTTTAATAAATGATGTGATAATTGCTTGTATTCATAATGACTTGGGCATATGCCTGTTGGTGGGCTTATGTAAAATAAATAAATAAATAAATGACTTTCTCCTTCTGAGTAATGAGGATCCATTTATATGCTTTCGTACTTGGTTAAAACGTTATATATGAGATAGATTGCATCTTGTTATCATTGCTAAACTGTTTGTTTATATGAATTTTTGGGGCTGCTGGTCAGTAGTGGTTTTAATATGCATTTATGGTAAACGTAGTTTCTACAGTTCAGTTGATGTAATTTCAACAATGTATCGACGGATGCACGGTAAACTGACGAATCTACAAAAATATAACTTTTCAGAAGAAGCAAAAAACAGTGAAATTTGGCGCCTGTCATAGTGATTTGATATAAATATTATTTATTATTTATATTATTTATTAATATTTTATAAGATTTTTTTTTTTAATTTGGTCAATAATGTCAGGTTTTTGTTAAGGTCACAATTATAAAAAATGTTTACTTATTCTAGAATGCATTTTTTTATTGAACTAGCAAGGAATAAAGATATGAAAGGAAGAAAATTCATTCCGTATTAAATTCACGAGAGGTCTGAACCTATAAGTCTTGGATTTTGATCATTTTTATTTTATTACACCAATCTAAAGAAAAATAATAAATTTTGGATTCTTAGGAAAAAAGGTTTTGGAAATGTAAATATTTGAAGCAATGATAAAAATGAAAAAACGGTTCGTTTTTTAAATAGTGTTTGGGCTCTATATAAAAAATGGGTTTAAAACATAAAAAATGTTGACACATAATTATGTGCAATAATAATAATAATGATCTAAAAGAAATGGCGTAATGTGGGTATGATATAGGCATTGAAAGAAATAATTCTGTAGGTATTGACAAAGAAATATAGTTCGAAAATATTACTGCTTTTCTATCTTTCTTGCTTAAATATTTTTTGAGATCTAACCCAAAAACATTTTTTTTACCGTCCAAAGTCGAAAAAGTATTAAAAATTTTTTTTTTTCTTGACATTTATATTAACCATGATATACATCAATTGATTATTTCAACAAATAACCCAAAACTGATCAAAATCCAAAATCAAAAGGTTGATTTAATATTGATGATTTAATAAGACCCTAGAGCCAAATGTCTCAAAAAGCGGATTTTTTCAGATTCGTTATCGTACACCCGAAAGTATATTCACATGGGTGAGTGTTTACTTATTCTAGAATGCATTTTTTTATTGAATTAGCAAGGAATAAAGATATGAAAGGAAGAAAATTCATTCCGTATTAAATTCACGAGAGGTCTGAACCTATAAGTCTTGGATTTTGATCATTTTTATTTTATTACACCAATCTAAAGAAAAATAATAAATTTTGGATTCTTAGGAAAAAAGGTTTTGGAAATGTAAATATTTGAGGCAATGATAAAAATGAAAAAACGGTTCGTTTTTTAAATAGTGTTTGGGCTCTATATAAAAAATGGGTTTAAAACATAAAAAAATGTTGACACATAATTATGTGCAATAATAATAATAATGATCTAAAAGAAATGGCGTAATGTGGGTATGATATAGGCATTGAAAGAAATAATTCTGTAGGTATTGACAAAGAAATATAGTTCGAAAATATTACTGCTTTTCTATCTTTCTTGCTTAAATATTTTTTGAGATCTAACCCAAAAACATTTTTTTTACCGTCCAAAGTCGAAAAAGTATTAAAAATTTTTTTTTTTCTTGACATTTATATTAACCATGATATACATCAATTGATTATTTCAACAAATAACCCAAAACTGATCAAAATCCAAAATCAAAAGGTTGATTTAATATTGATGATTTAATAAGACCCTAGAGCCAAATGTCTCAAAAAGCGGATTTTTTCAGATTCGTTATCGTACACCCGAAAGTATATTCACATGGGTGAGTATAAAGCGTGTGCCTGCTCAGTGGCAGATATAGCACTGAATTTAGGGGGGGGGGACATGACCTCCGGTCTCACACTCACGTGTTGCCTTTTGCCTAACAGCACTTTTGTTTTCATATTTTTTACGAGATAATTTCTTTGTATCAAGAAGGGTTGCGATCTAAACAACTAAAAGTTACATTTAGGGTTTCGCAGCTATTTAATTGTATTATTTTTTTAATAAGAAAAATTTAAATAGCTAAAATATGACCCCTTGTGACCCCCCTAGATGCCCTGTATCAAACGTTCAAACGGTGAAGGACTGACAACAATCAATAGTAAATAGTAAGTATTTCGTTAGTATATTATAGTACCTAAATAGTATATTCCTTAGTTATTTCGTTGCTCTTCTACAGATTGGTGTAGAACATTTGCATTAGCGACGCCATTGTTCCCTGTCGGCTGCACTGATCTGGCTTGATCCTACGTCATTCCTAAGGTGCCTTTACACTCTACGAACTTCACCTTAGAACAGGTTCTTCCCCAAACCTTGACGTACCGGCGTTCCACGAAAAGCCATTTATACTTAACGTGACTTAAGCGAACAAATATGGCTGAAGCACCCGACGCTAGCTTATGATCAAGAAAAAATCTTCATTATCAATATATTTTATATTATCTGAAAAATAAACAAAAAATAATAGATGAATGACACTAGTATCACAAACAACTCCTGTCACTTCGGAAAACTCCAAATCAAAAGTGACACTAGCGCTACCCCCGAACACAGGCGAACAGATGAAGTACCTAGAATACCTGAACAGTCGACGTGAACGCTGTTCGAGGATAAAGTTCGTAGAATGTAAAGGCACCTTCAGGAATGCACAGAATTAATAATAATTAATAAAAGTAATAATTAAAAGAAAGCGGAAGAGTTTAGCCTCGGATTCAATTTCCTTCA
Organism: Aelia acuminata; assembly: GCA_911387785.2. Taxonomy (NCBI): domain Eukaryota; kingdom Metazoa; phylum Arthropoda; class Insecta; order Hemiptera; family Pentatomidae; genus Aelia; species Aelia acuminata. The sequence continues at coordinate 74,094,364 of OU426983.1, read as the reverse complement.
TGTCCAATATATTATAACTAATAGGTTATTGGTATGAACAATTTTAAAATAAATTGCTAATAACATTAATTTTGAAAATGGTATTATTTGGTTTTAAGTCGGTCAAGGATTTTCATTTACAAATTGAATATTTATAATGTAACACTTCTGTGTGTTAACACAATTTATTAAACGGAAATATAACAATAGTCAATGCTACAACGAATTATAAAAACACAAGACTAACTGGCCCAGTCACTCGCTCCTTATATAGTCGTAAAAGAAACCTTCTGGAACCCTCCCGGCCTGCATGGACCAAGCTCGAACAATTCAGCCCCAAACACGTGCTCTGACGGTTCGCTCCAACCGCTAGTTCGTTCAAACAAAAGGTTCGGGATTTTAAACCATATGTTTTTTTTATTTATTTAACGATTTAACGTTACAATATGTTCATCATTGTGTTGTTGTTATCACTACGTATGTAATTATATTTTTACGATTTTGTAAAAAAAAAAAGTTCAGGTTCAGTAATGATAAAAACCAAAATATACTAACATGTATTATACGTATGTATTATACGTTAATTATATATACTAATGTACTGAATAGTGAGTTAATTGATACTCCTTTCAATAGTTCAAATTTCCTTAACGATTCAAGTTATTTTATAAAAACGTTTCAAAATTTTGCTAAACGGCCAAAGAAGGACGTAAAAGTATTGCTGTAAGTCCGCCTTTGTATCGAGAACAGGGTCCTTGCCCCAGGGCCTCCCCCTTAGCAGCTTACAGTTAGGCTCCACCCCTCGACCTAATCTGGGCTTGGATTAGCCCTATCTGAGGCGGGAGGTGGGGCGACCCCGGCCGACCGAGGATCAGGCCTTCGTCTCCCTACCAGGCCGTCAGGAGTCCACAGAGAGTGTGCTCTTTTCTCCTGCAGGATCAGTGTATCTGTCTGTCTTCTTTCGTGGCCCAAAGAGAGGGCTTGTAAAGATCCAGAAATTTCCTTTTGATTTTTATTGTAGAATACACATCGATTTTATATAATTATAAATGCTGTTATCTATAGAAAGACAAGAAAGAAATTTCTTTTGGTTTTCTATGAACATTTTTTTAAATTTTTAATATTTCTGACATTGTAATATTGTAATTTATTTACTCGTCGTGAATATTTGAATATCTAGAAATATTATTATTTTATATTTAGTTTATTTAATTTTATATTTATTTACTTTTCAAGAAGGTTGTTATTCCCAACATTGTAGCTATGTTAATTTCTTCTGAAATACTAGACGCACTATTAAAGTATTTTGTAATGATGTATATAAAAAATTTGTAGAAGAATTTTTCTTTGACAAATAAAGATTTATTCAATTACGTCAATGTTTCTTCTCTCAGGCAGTAGAGTAGGGTTAAAAAAAAATCATGGACCCCTTATTTGTGCGTGTATTGCAGCGTCAAGTGCATTAAGTACAAACAAGAAAATATTTGTTTTATTTGTTAGCACATAACTTTGCAGACTTCTAATACTTTTTAGACGAATAAATTAATACATAATGATGAATAAATTAAAACATTTATGTCATTGTCAATTGTGTTAAGAGTAAAATAAACTTTTAAAAACTGAGTTTCCAAAAGCCCAACGTTTGGTATCAATTTTTTATCATATCTAAAGCTTTGTATCTAGCGCACTTTACACTGCAATCACACACACACACACACACACACACACACACACACACACACACACACACACACACACACACACACACACACACACACACACACACACACACACACACACACACACACACACACACACACACACACACACACACACATATATATATGTATACATATATACCGTATGTCTCTATTGTAGGTTTTGTAATTATTGTCTAAAACAAACTAATCTGAACTAATTAATTAAATTAATACTTTTTTTTTTGTTCGTCCCCTTCCTCGCCGTTTAGGCTATACGGGGTTTCTCGGGCCAGGGGAGAGGGTGGGGGAATATTGCCGAGTATACTAAATGTCCCCCGTATTATTATTAAAATAATCCATTTCTTTTCTTCAAAAAGGGGCAGAGGGAGGTAGGAAGCTGCTCCTCCCCCCTCCGAAAGAACAGGAAAAAAAACTTTTTTCAAGCAAGTAATTGTGAAAATAAAGCATTGTTTCCCGCAGGAAAATCCTGATAACACTGATTTACTCTTGACTAAAAACTGTGACCTTAGGTAAAATTCCAGATGAAATACATATATTTCTATGACAGCTCGGGGGCTATTGAGAAGCGATAAAGTAGGGTAAAGGGAGAGAATAGTTAATATTCATTTCAATGATAGCCATTATATAGACAATTTATGAGATTATTATATGGATCCACAGCTTAACACATTATAATATAATGCATTAGTCATACTTAATGTACCTCTAATATGTATTATGTAAAACAATTTTTATAATAACAAAAATTATTATAGTCAAAATTAATACGAACAAAGCTATTGATGCATAAAATACCACTAACTTATTTATCAACTTAATAATTAAGTTAATAACGTAAATTAGTAATCACACTAAAAAATGTTGAATACTTTTTTATGGGGAGGGGGCAAGAATAATGAAAGTTGGATTAAGTATAACATTTCTTTTCCACTAATTTTATTTTTTCGCACTTTTATGTCCAAAATGTGCCAAACATTTTCGATTATATTTAAATCTGGACTTTGTGGAGGGATATGCAACTGCCGGGATACGTTATAAAGAAGCCATTCTTTTGTTTTTCGAGCGGTATGTTTCGGATTGTTGTCCTGCTGAAACATAAAAGTGTCTTGAATCCCAAACTTTGGAGCACTCACCAATAAATGGCTTCGCAAAATATTAACATAACCTTCAGCATTCATATTTCCTTCTATAAAAGACAAATTTCCGACGGCATAGAATGATACGCACCCACAAACTATCACACTGCCATCCCCATGCTTTAAAGTAGGCATAACATTTTGAGGTAAAAATGTCAGGTTGGGTTTTCTCCAAATCATTTTTCTGCCGTCACTCCCAAAAATATTAAATTTACTCTCACCAGAGAATATTACATTTTCCAAAATTCGATCGGCTTATTAATGTGAGCTTTAGCGAAATCGAGACGTTTTCTCCTATTAGTCTCACTAATAAAAGGCTTTTTCCGTGGAGCCCTGCCGTGTAGGTCTTCGCTGTTTAAAATATTTTTTATAGTGGATAAACTTAAGTTTATCAGACGTTGAAGCGACCGCTAACTCGCAAGCAGTTATCCGAGGATTAGCCTTCACCTTTCTTACAATTGTTCTTCTGTCTCGAGCACTAAGAGCTGTTGGACGTCCAGACCGCGGAGTATTTTCTGTCGTACCTCTTTCACCGTACTTTTTACTTTCACTTACCTATATATGAAATATATAGTAAGTGGAAGTATTGCGATCGTGAAAATTTTCGACTTCCGGTTTTCAACGGAAATACACGTTTTGGGACCCCCTGAATCGAAATAACCAAGTCCCGCGAAATGGTCTGTGTGTGTGTGTGTGTGTGTGTGTGTATGTGAACAGACTAGCTCAAAAACTATAAACCGTGGGAACCTGAAATTGGGTATTTAGTGTAGGTATATGCCCGCGATGTGACAGCAAAAATTTCATCAAAATTGCTCAACGGGAGGGGGTACTTTATTTAATAACTTTTTACGTTTTTTTCGATTTTCTCAAAAACGGCTCTAACGATTTTGATTAAACTGAGTATTTAATCTATTTATATGCCCCAAATATGACTGTAAAAATTTCATCAAAATTGATTAACCAGAGGGGGGACTTTACTTAATAAATTTTGTATTATTTTCACGTGTTTTTTTTATTTACTCAAAAACGGTTTTAACGATTTTGATCAAACTTAGTATTTGATGTATTTATATGCCCGAGATATGCCTGTAAAAATTTCATCAAAATTGATTTACGGGAGGGGGGACTTTACTTAATAAATTTTGTATCATTTTCACGTGTTTTTTTTTATTTACTCAAAAACGGTTTTAACGATTTTGATCAAACTTAGTATTTGATGTATTTATATGCCCGAGATATGACTGTAAAAATTTCATCAAAATTGATCTACGGGAGGGGGGACTTTACTTAATAAATTTTGTATCATTTTCACGGTTTTTTTTTATTTACTCAAAAACGGCTTTATCGATTAACAAAAATAAGATATGAATGTAGAAAAATTTGTGACTTTAGGAAATGATAATTACCAAAACACGTCAATTTCTAATCTAAGTAAGTTGGTAAGTGAAAGTTGTGTGTTGCGCGCACGCACCAGATTTTTTATGATGTAGCCCACCGTCGAAAAGTTTAAATTTAATTGAAGCACGATCTGTCTATAACTTTTATTTCTATTTCTCAATGAAACAATTTTCTCACCGCACTTGATAATTCTGCCGTTTTAGGGCTCATGTTGATGAGAACTGACTCTGGAGGATTAAAAGCAACTACACTTGTAATGTTTACTATGTACATGATAGGATTACCCTATAAAGGATCAGGATTGAATGTAGACAGTCAACAAGTGTGCAAATACTTTTTATTTCGGTTTTTAAAGTTTATTGACGATATAGTATCAATTTTTTTTTTTCATTTTTAAAATATATTAGAGATTATATTGAGTTATTAATTTTTGTATCGAATAAACAATATTTTAATTTCTTATCTCTATTTCCTGACTTACAATTAGAAAAAGTTAATGTGTGCATTAATGCAAATACTTTTTGGCCTCACTGTAGACAACCCCATGTTACTTTATATCAGTTCTCCCATTCATATACAAGGGATGATTTGAGTTGAATCCCTTGAAAGCATCGTCGTTTTCAAGTTTATAGTTTTCAATAAAACATAAAAATAAAATATATCTAACAATTTCCAAACAAATCAAATCATGAAAACATTTCAACACCATATATATTTGACTTGAAACTCATTTCAGGTCATTATAAACGATGACCGCAGTAGGGGGTGGGATGGATGTCCGACCTTGGGGTTCCTTTTCATAGAAAGTGATGACTAGGGGATTGCATCTGAAAATTTTTTGCATTTCCTGCAGTTTACCTGCCTTATACTACTCGAAATCGGCAAAACTAAATGCAAGGAATGCATAAAAAAATGAGCATAAAATCAAGTATGACATACTTAATAAGGTGACAATATTACTCTAAAATGGATAACAATTAATAAAAGTAGGTAGTAATATATTGGATGAATTTTGATCGTTGATCGTTGGTGATGATAATGTATTCTGCCTTATTCACCTCTATATCATACCACGCAACAATCCATTACTTGAATAATAAACAAGCTATGAAATAATGGAGTTATTACATTCGGATAAGACATGGCCTTTCATGAGCAAAAACTCAAATATGCTGTTATCTGAGTAGCTCCTAATGTTGCCTGTTATCCTGATACTTGGTAGAGGCGCGAGGCGGGCCTCGAGGACCACGCCCCCGCAAGAACCACGCCTCTGCCCCAACCTTTCCCAATATTTTTTCATTAGGAGTTTGTTAATTCTAATTTAGGCAACATGATCTCTGTAAATTCATAACCATGGTTGGTGGGTTTCGATGTTATGTTATAAAAAATGTAAATGTCCTTTAAAATTTATTATTTTAGTGTTTTTTTTATTAATACCATTTGCCACCCACCACGGGCGTCACCGCCGGGAGGGGGGACGCGTCCCCCCCAATATTTTGACAGGAGGGGACTGTCCCCCCCAATATTTTGGCAGGAGAGGACCCGATGTAAAAAAAATAAAAATGCGATTTTACGAATTTATCCAATGAAATATAAATATAAAATGTTAGTTAATTTCAGCACACTCTATTGTTAAAAGCTAATCAGGTGTATTGTATATTTATTTATTTATTTATTTTACATAAGCCCACCAACAGGAATATGCCCAATTACAGGTGGTAATGTGTACAACTTGGTGGTTACATCGTAAATCATAAAGAAAAGAAAAAAAAAAGAAAACAAGGCAAAGCTCTGAACCTATTATTCGAATTCCTTCTAGAAAATATCCCTTGTTCATGAAAATATCACCAATACTTACACAATAAAAAATATAATATCATGTAGTGCACTTATAAATGAAATACATTACGAATACTGGGCAATTCCACGTCAATTCAACACAGGCTTGAGCCTCACCATCTCAGATTTTCTTGAAATTTGGTATATGTGTACTAGTTGTACCTACTAGAACAATTGCGAAATATTACTGAGATATGTCTACCTGTTTTTGAATTATTGGTCTCTAAAGCCCTCAAAAATAGGTCCTGAAACAGAAAAAATCATGATTAAAATAGCTGTAGATGTTTCCAAATTTGACTAGGACTATGAGATTGGTGTCTTTTAACAGCGCATTCCATGCCATTTCGTTTGATATACAGCAATGTATAGGTTGCTACTAAAGAAATTTTCTTAAATCCAAGTTAAAAATTTTAATTTCATTTTTCTCAAAAAGGGCATCTTTTAAAAATTATATATTTTTTGTGAAAAATAGATAGTAGTATATCTATTCATACACTAAAATATAAAAGTGGGATGAAAATTTCTCCATTACTAAACAAATTGAAAACCAGTGATAAAATTCAATAAATCTAGCTTTTAATGATTAAAAATAGATGTATATGTTTTCCAAATGTGACTAGGATTATGAGATTAGTGTCGTTTAACAGCGCATTCCATGGCGTTTTATATGATATAGAACAATGTATAGGTATAGGCAGTATGACCATTTTTAAAAAAAATAAATATAAAAATTTAAAAAAAAAAATCCTTTTTGAGAAAATTTAAATTATAATTTTAAACTTAGTTTTAAGCAACATTCTTTAGCATCAACCTAAACATTTTTGTAAATAATATGAAATGGCGTGGAATGCCCTGTTAAACGACACCAATCTCATAGTCCTAGTCAAATTTGGAAAACATCAGCAGCTATTTTTAATCATAAAATGCTAGATTTATGAAATTTTATTACTAGTTTTCATTTTTTTTTAGTAATGAAGAAATTTTCATCCCACTTTTATATTTTGCTGTATGAATAGATATAATACTACCTAATTTTCAAAAAATATAAACAATTATAAAAATGCCATTTTTGAGAAAATTGAAATTAAAATTTTGCATTTAGTTTTAGGAAAATTTCTTTAGTAGCAACCTTTACATTGTTGGATATCATATGAAACGGCATGGAATGCGCTGTTAAACGACACCAATCTCATAGTACTCGTCAAATTTGGAAAAACATCTACAGCTATTTTTAATCATGATTTTTTCTGTTTCTGGACCTATTTTTGAGGGCTTGAGAGAGCAATAATTCAAAAACGGGTAGACATATCTCATTAATAATTTGCAATTGTTATAGTAGGTGCAAGTAGTACACATATACCAAATTTCAAGAAAATCTGAGATGGTGAGGCTCAAAATGATATATTTTTGTGTTGATTTCACGTGGAATTGCCCCACTATAACGTAATAAAACAATATATAAAAAAATAACAAAAAAAACTTATATATATATATATATACATATATATATATATACATATATACGTACACTTATGAACAAAGTAATCTTTAATACTTCTTAATGTCGAGTTAGAGATATGAAGAGCATTATAAAAAGACCTAGAAAACATATCAATATACATATAAATATATTCCATACATTTACAATTATACACACACATACGCAAATATACATAAAATATGCATACAATATATGCATAGATCTAACTGAAATGCATATGCAGACATGCGGCACTAATATGCGAGAAATGCTTCCACAGAATACTTTTGATCTTTCCCACTCCAAAACTGAAATCTAGTTCAAGTACCTTAAATAGAGAGTTCCAGAGGTTAGTGAGTTTATTATTGTTTATCAATTTTATTATTATTATTTGATGAATAATATAATTTTTATTTCAGCTCGAACTGTTTTATTGCTCTACATATCTTTTTTAAACCAAACAAATTAGTCCTACTTTCCATCAATTTGTTGAAGCTTATAGAAGTTAATGGAAAGCAATGAAATTAGTGGGATCAGAATCAGAAGAAAAACTTGGATGAAATTCAATCAAGAAAATTTGGCCTACATCCTTCAACATTAAGCCTTAACAATTCCCTATTTTAATGTATAACTGAGGCATTATTGACAAGTTTTAAGAGACTATAAATGCCTTTAAAATACAGCGTTGGAGGATGAATTTAAATGCCCCAACAGTTGTTTTTAGGGGTTATTTCAACTTTTAGCCCCTCGAATGTCTACCTACCCTATCTAGGAAGATATTGAGCCTCCCCCCCCAATAAATTGGTGCTGGTGACGCCCATGTTTGCCACATTCATGTTTAATTTTAATTTAAAAATTAAATTTAACAAGTGAAATTTAATTTAAAATAACAGTTAAAATATAAAGAACTTTTAATGTTTTCATAATCTGTTAATTACTAGCTGACCCGTGAGAAGCATTCGCACACTAACCTACTTAAATCCCACTTAATTAAAGTACCTACACACCACATGGGCGTCCGCAGGGAGGGGGGCAGCTTCCGACTCCCTAGGATATATGAGAGACAAGAGCTACAAATTAAATAAATTCTTATTCCCTTTCTATATTTACTATGTATTATGAGGGGGCCGGGATAGCCGAGTGGGCAAACGAGTTAGAAAATACGCGTTGCCCATGGCAACGTCTGTTTGGAATTACGAAGATAGCAAGTTCAAAACCCGGAGCCAGGGGAAAATTTAATTATACTCGGCATTAATCCCCCACCCTCTCCCCTGGCCCGGAAAACCCCGTATAGCCTACAAGCCGAGGAAGGGGAGGAAAAAAAAAAGTATATATTATGAAAAAAAAAATATTTTAATTTTCAAACATCTATAAGTTATATTTGAAAAATTTATTGAGGGTTACATAGGATACCAGTACCCACTCCCTCCGGTCATCAGAATTTTATCATCCTGCCCTTCTGTCCTTCTAGACGAAAATTTAATAGCCTGCCTCTCACTAGAAGATCCTGCGGGCGTACTTGTGCCATATTTATGTAATTGTTTTCAATTTATTTAATATAAATTGTCTGAATTAGTCACTAAACTGTATTTTCAATGGAGCAGAAGTTACTCAAAACTTCAATTTTGGTATTTGAGGTAGGTGCATGCCCACGATGTGTCAGCAAAAAATTTCATCAAAATTGGGTAAACGGAGGGGGGGGGGCCTTATTTAATACATTTGGTCACACTTTTACGTTTTTTGCGATTTTCTCAAAAACGGGTCTAACTCGTCATGTTTAATGAGAATCAAGTATTCCTTAATGTCAGGTAGGTTTCATCATCATTGAAATGTTCTGAGGGGGGGACAATAGTGAAGGAAAACTTTCTTTCAAAAAAAGGTTTTCTTGACAAATAAGTGAAAAGAAAATATAAAATTTTAATGCACGGGGACAAAATGTAAAGAAATAACACTTCAAATAGGGGAACATTTTCAGAAATTTGGGACCTTCTAATGAATTTATTAAATGTATTTTTGTTCTTAGGGCCTATTTTTGAATTTAATTGATTCATTCATATATAATAATACATATTACCATTGCTTAGAACTTCAAATGTTGACCGGTATAAAGACAAAAATGTTTGGTGTTGTGCGCGCACAGATACACAATTTTCACTTTCCCCCATTCATATTGTATTCTCTACACGTACTAATCATTAGTACTAAGAGTAATAATATAAATGCTTTAGGTTGTCGGCACCACGACTGGCTCCCTTCACACCTCCATTCAACGAACGCCGACCAGACCCAACTCCAACAGATCTGCCTTCACGCAATCCTCCCACATCCGTCTCGGCCTGCCGTACGTTTCCCAGCATAGTAGTCGGCAAGAGTTTGTTATTTTCATCCCTAATTCTCCAGTTGTAACCGGCCCCGACCGTTTACGGATTTTGTTTATGCCTTCGTACATGGCTCTAACGCTTTCTCGATTTTGCTACTTTCAATTGCTATTATTTTACTACTTACTCTCGTTTTTAAATTTGGGCAATTTAGCAGTTCATTTTCTTAATGATCGGAAGCAAGAGAGATTGGTTTCATTAGGATTATTTAATGCTTTTACTTTAGCAGCATTTATTTTTTCGCACACTTCTTCTTTTCTTTCAAAACTTCTTTTAATCATTTAGTAGCCCAAAAAATGACTTCATGGCCTAATTTAGGATTGGGCGATTGCCACGTCAAATCATCCAGCTGAAGTTCAAAAATTTACCTCCCCCCTCGGATTTTGATAAAAATTTGTAGGTATTAAGTACATACAGAAATAAGAAAAAATGCCAATTTTTACCCGCTTCCAATAAGTAGTTTCAGAATTAAGGTCATTTGTAGAATGGGTATTAATTAGACTGGAGCTTTCAAAATGTATTCATTAATTCTGCATTTGATACAGAATCAGATGATACCATAAATATTGGACAGATAATTTTTTATCAAGGAAAAAAAATTCTTAAACATAAAAAATTTAATTTTTTCCAAGCTGTAAAACATCATCGAAAAATGCCATGTGCAAAAATCTCTTTCAACTTATAAGCCTGAACATATAAAATTATATGAAAGGTAAGTACATGTTCTTTTCAGCAATAAGTGGTTATGATGGTATTTGGAAATAGATTTCAGCTGTATTTATTGTACGACATTCAAATCAAAATGTAAGTCTTATAACTCAATAACCCACTAATATTTTTTCTTCATTAGATAGAAAATTCCATGCTCTTTTCAGTAATAAAAATCTGGTGCGTGCGCGCAACACACAACTTTCACTTACCAACTTATATTAGAAATTAATGCGTTGTGTTAATGCCACTTCTCACTCAGTTACACATTTTTCCACATTCGTTTCTTATTTTTGTTTTCATTTGCTCTATAAAAAACACTAATTTCTTTTATTATTAAATAAAAGTTTTTACTTGAGATAATTCAAAAGAACAGAAATGAACAGAAGGGCATTAATTATGAACAATGGTCTGTCATTAAAAGCGTCCTGCATGGGCTCAACGTGTTTTATGAGTTGACTGAATATTTTTCTTTTTTTCTCCTCATATGTTTACTTTGTTTTTATCATTTCTCATATTTAGCCATTTTTTATTTTTAGGCGTAATGAGAGACGGTTTATTTCTCCATATAAACAAAAACAAAGATACTTCATAGGAAACAAAAACAAACAAACAAAAAAGGCCCCTACCCCATTTAAGCCCCATTAATGAAATTTTTACAGTCATATCTCGGACATATAAATACATCAAATACCCAGTTTGATCAAAATCGTTAAAGCAGTTTTTGAGTAAATAAAAAAAACACGTGAAAATGATACGAAATTTATTAAGTAAAGTCCCCCCTCCGGTTAATCAATTTTGATGAAATTTTTACAGTCATATCTCAGGCATATTAATACATCAAATACCCAGTTTAATCAAAATCGTTAGAGCCATTTTTGAGAAAATCGAAAAAAACGTAAAAAGTTATTAAATAAAGTACCCCCTCCCTTTGAGCAATTTTTGCTGTCACATCGCGGGCATATACCTAAACTAAATACCAAATTTCAGGTTCGCACGGTTTATAGTTTTTGAGCTAGTCTGTTCACACACACACACACACACAGACAGACCATTTCGCGGGACTTGGTCATTTGGACTCAGGGGACCCCAAAACGTGTATTTCCGTTGAAAACCGGAAGTCGAAATTTTTCACGATCGCAATACTTCCACTTACTATATATTTCATATATAGATAAGTGAAAGTAAAAATTATTTTAATCGGCTTGGAGAGAGATTTTAGCCATACTGAAATGTACAAATCACACTGAGTTGAATTAATTTTATTAGATTTACATTGCAACAAAACACTTTCAGCTCAAAAGCAAACCAATATTATTATATCATTTAAAAGGAAATTGAATGCCCTTTTCAATGATAAACCTTTCTTATTTTTGTATGTACTTAATACCTACAAATTTTTTTCAAAATCTGAGGGGGGGAGGTAAAATTTTGAACTTCGGCTGGATGATTTGACGTGGAATGGCCCGATTGCTATTTGAGTCTTACCATTGGTAAGTTTTTCTAAATATCACAGTTAATCGCCGTATTTTAATTGAAATAAAATTATTGCTATTTTTACTTGTTTAACATCCGAATCCCATAAAAAAATGCTTAGTAGTTTTGAAGTAATGATGATTTTTTTTTCAAAATGTTCCAATTTTTTTAGAATTTCTGATTTATGTTTGACTCTTACCAAACGTTATCTCTTCTTTCCATTATAAATAATTTAATTTATTTTATAATGAGATAGAAAACGAAATCAGGACAAGACCATAACCAAGAGATCCTAGACTAATGAGTAGTTGTTTTAGGTTTGAAAGATTTTAAATAATTGATCGAAATTTGTGACATCAGAATCAAATAGTAGAAATGTTGAATGCTTTTTATTGTACCACAAGCTTATAAAACTTTGCCAATTTTTGAGAAAATATTGTTTTGGGCCACTGGGAAGGTACTTATATCAACCACTGTGGGTTTTAGTGCATTTTAGTGTGGGTTTTATCATAGAATCAATTTTTTACTGTGCTTTTTAATTTATAAGTTTGTTTCCTTTTAAAATAATAATGTTTCTATTTCCGAATTTTACAACCTTTATATCAAATTATTTTGGCTTGCCTATCCATTACAACTTAAGTAAAAAATTTAATAATAAATATTAAGATGGGGAACTCAAGTATTGTTTCTTCACACAATTGGCCTATTGGCAGAAGCCCTTCTCATAGGATAGAAACTTTTTTTTTCCCACTAAAATCCCATTATATTAAATTTAAATTTTAAGTAGCACTTTTCCATTCGCTTTATGGTCCAATAAATGATAATACCTTTTGTACTTGATTATATATGTATATATATATATATATATATATATATATATTTATATAATAGGATATTTTTTTCTAAAATTCAATAAAATGATTTAAATAATTAAATCAATTAATTAATCAAAGTATCTAATTTAAAAACTTAAATTAAAAAAAACAGGAGTAACCATTTCTTTATGAAAAATAGGAGAAATCTATGTAAGTTTCTGTCACATATCAAAGTTAATAAGTCATAACAATTTTAACTAAATGTTTTAAGTTATAGGTGGGACTTTTTAGCAATGACAAATATTTGTGAGGGATTTGTCCACATTGGGTAAGGTATGTTTGTGTCCTTCAAGGTGCTTCTTGGCTCTATGATGTATACATACTACTACTATACACTTGTGACATACCTAAGATATTTGAATGCAACTTTGACATTTAATAATACTCGTTATTAATCCTCCACCCTCTACCCTGGCCTGGGAAACCCTGTATAGCCTAAACGACGGGGAAATGGAGGAACAAAACAAAAAAAAAAAATGCAACTTATGCTGATGATACAGCAATTATCATGAAACATCACGACGCAACACAGGCTTCATTAATTTTACAACATTAAAACAATGAATAGAGTAAAAACAGTTTAATTGAACAACAATGATCAATCATCCAAATTACAAAAAACAAAAATATTAATAATTATATCACAATTTTATACAGTTTTATGTAAATTCGTAGAAGCAAAAATTTTTAATACCCACATTTAGTCGATGTTTTTAATACTTAATTATGTTTACAATATACAAAACCTTTAGTAGAAATAAGGTGAAATTATAAAGAACATTTATTAACAAAACAAAAATGCTTAAGACATCCAATGGATCTATTAACAGTACCATAATTATTATTATTATTAACAGAAATTAATCAAATGAAACACTTAAAATTAATCCAACATTATCAATACTGTTATCCAATATAGAATAAACAATTAACAAAGATTGTCTATCATAAATAATTCAAAACAAGATTAACAAAAATGAGTAAAAATAAATTTAATAAGAATAAAAGACAACAAAAAATTCAAAGTATAAAAGTAACACAGAATAATTTTTAATATAAAGAAATTAAATAATATCTTGAACAAAGAAATTAATAAAAGTAAAACATTCACCATGGAACATAAAAAACTTAATGCATATATGCTTACAGTTTTATATTTTCTGTATGATGTTGCTGAGGTTTCTGAATATGAGACCACATGAATTTGAATGATAATACAACAAACAGTAGCTATTGTGTTGGTAATAATATATATATATATATATATATATATATATATATATATATATATATATATACATATATATTATATATAATATATATTGTGCTAAGAATTTTAGCCAACTTTCTATCCCAAATAATTTTCTTAGTAGTATTAGTTCCATTGAAAATACTGCTTTTTTGGGTTGCAATGTCAATATGCTCCATTGAAATTGAAAACTTAAATCCCTTTCAAGAAAAATAAATCTTGAAGCAAAGCATTTAAGTAATTTTTGTAGTGTCCGACCGAAACCAAAATTTAAACCGAATTTCGGCCTTAGACCTAGTTTCGGGCTGGGACCGAAACCAAAACCGAAATTTGCTTACATATATGTGTGTGCATAAATACATATATGTGTGTAATATGTCTAATTTGGCAATAATATCAATGAAAGCTTATAAAATAACTGCAATTTAACTCAATTATTCATTTAATAAGTGAGCTGGTTTACAAGAGAGGTAAAACAGGTGTATCAGTTAGGTTATAGGATCGAATGCCGGCCCCCTACTTCCTAGTACAGCTGTTCCCTGAGTAATTTTAGACAATACTCACTTAACTAGAACAGCCCTAAAAGTTGAAATAATAGTGGAATAACAGGCTGAGATGAATAAAAATTCATATTATCATGTCTAAATAATAAATAATGTAGTAAATCTTTGCCCTAAAAAAACCGATAGAATAGAAAATGAAGGCCTATTGAACACATAAATCTGTATGTCAGAAGTGTTAGTCTACTAAGTCGGTTTTGGTCTCAAATGTAAACGGATTTAATCTAGTTTGAAAATGTATGTAGTTGTAGATAATGTAGTTTTTGGTCGATTGTTTGTTTGTTTAACGTCCATTTATGCTAATTAGGCTAATCGGACGATGCTACATTGGGAGTTCTAAATATGGCCCATCCTGGTATAATTAGGATAAGGATCTTTAACGAGTACCTGACATCGTACAGGCTCGGGACCTCCATTTTACGTCCTATCTGAGGGAGGGCATAGCTAAGGATTTTTACTCCCATTAAAAAATCCTAGGGCCACCGTGGGACTCGAACAGTTTTTGGTCGAAAAAGTGATTCTTCATGGTAAAAACTGAGACAAGTTTTTGGGATGTTATTGATGAACCGCTGGGAGGAATGGGGCTGCCAAGGTTGAAGAATTGGTTTTGCATCTGATTCCCATTCCATACAAGAACAAAGAACAAAACCTACTACCTCCATTTGATGTAACTTTTAATGACATGGTTACTGACTAAAATATTTTTTTCACTTTCGCATTTATTCTGTGGACATGTCGACTAATTTAAGTTGAAGTATTTAGAATACATATTCTTATTTATGTTAATCTTTTTTTCTTTTAGAAATCAAATTTCATTATTGATGAGGAGATAATTAAAAGCACAAAGAAGGTCCTTAACGCTCAAGGTAAAGAATAAATACTATTCTTTACACTCAATGTAAAGAATTCTGTATGAAAAGCATGCTTTCATTACATGTTAAGACTTGATGACGAGGACGTTTCTGTTTGTCACTATCAAATTTTTGTCTCAACACCCAACATAAAGTTTTCGATCAATGATAAAACGAAAATGAAAAGAAAGAGAATTAAAGGAATGAGAAAAATATATGTTCCACCGAAAAACAATACAAGTGTAATTAACTAAAATAACAGATAATTAGCACTATTAAATCCCAGGATGTTAAATGCCATAAAAGAGATTGAGCTTACAACGAGAAATTGTGTAATCCTACTTCCTTCTCGGAGATATCAGACAAAAGAGCTAGTTTCGGCCTGGCCGAAGATTCGGCCAATTTTTGGCCGAAACCAGGTTTTTCGGCTGAAACTGACCGAAACCGAAACTTCGGTCGGTCAATAAATTTTTGCAATATCACGGAAAGCGAATGAAGCTGGTTTTGCTGCAAAAAAAAAAAGTGCTGGAACAAATGATCATCAAGAGGAAGAGATTACTTCGACACTGAAGTAATTTCTATGCACTACTAAGGTTTAATAAAAAATAATTTATTGGACTGAAGAGATCCACAACTTTATACATAAGTGAAATCTCCAAAACATTTTAATGGATCATATATTTCTTTGATCACAGAAAGTAAAGTAACCTTAAACTATAAAGAAATTAGCCTCAAATTATAGCAAAACAAATAATGATAAGAGATCGAGTTTCAATTAAAACTATTCCTATTACTACAAAAACCTCTTAGATGGAACAAAAAAATTAAAAAACAAATAAATAAAAGCCTGCACCATCTGACCCTGTACCAATTCCTTAAATTCAGTACTTCATAAGGAAACACAATTACCAGATCGAAAGCTTTGCAACAAAGTGATTTGACCAAGAGGACACATATATGCCAGGTTGTCCCCATAATAAATTCAGAATAAGTGTTTACTATAGGAGAGAGAATAAGTGAACCACAGGAGGGTCTCGCAACAAAGAAAAAATAATTACCAGCCAATAACTTGGTTGAACCCAGCCAGAGGAAAATAGGACAGTGCCTTAATAAATGAGTTATTTCCAACCAATAAATCACCAAAATTGTTCCTCCAAAAGCATAGAAAATATATTGAACAACAGATTTCCAATAATTTTCCTCAAACCAGTTAAATTGTTCCTTTAATTCAAACCTGCTTTCCAGAGGTTGAAACACTTTTTAAAAAATGGATTAAGGAGAAGGAAGACTCCTCATACTTCTTATGCTCTTAGTGACAGCAACATAAACCTAAAAAACCTGTACCACTACAACCTATGAAGGGCCTTGGGTGCAGTACTGTGTAAGGAAGTACTGTTTCTTGGTCAGCGGTCGTGCAAGGAGATGATTTGACCGTGATCACACTCAACCGCCAGGTTTTCCCCCTTTAATTTTTCAATTAAGGGTACCCACTTAACAGAGGAAAAAGGGTACCCATGACTTAATAGAGGATGAAGGGTACCCACTTAATAGAAGCAACATGAAGTTAGATCAAAATCTAAATAATCATGATGCAGCTACCAGAAGGGGAGATTGTCTTATAAACACACACAATCCTCTTGCACTTATACCATAATCACAAAATAAATAATAGATAAATAAATATAACAGTAGTTAAATACAAAGGCATTATTAGCACCACAAAAATATCACAATTAGTTATGTATGCATTTAAGTACAATAATAACAACTCTCATCTGAATATAATTAAAACCAGAGACCACTACTATCACAAATCTGTCAAGAGAATTTATTCTAAGAACATTTATTCAAAGGTATGAATTCATCTAATAAAATTTAAGAATTAAAAAAAAATTATTTTTTCTCAGCCTTGATAACTTAAAACCAAAATAAAACTAATATAATAACAAGATAAATATATATAAAATCAGCCTAGATGATAGATTTAAAATATTTTCTAATTATAATTAAATCATAATTATTCAAGTACAATCATATTGCAGGTCGGCAAGAAGATGGTACTGTTGGAATCAGAATGACAAAACCTACAATGCAAGCAGATAATAACAATATTATTCTAGTACATTAGTATTGTATAGTATACAGGGTGTCCCGAATTTAAATGGCAAAACTTCAGGAACTTATAGGGGATCGAAAAACTAAGACTAAAAATCCTTTAGAGATTTGCTCGTCTTGCTTAGTTTTGGAGAAAATCACATAAAGAAAAAAATCTGGTGCGTGCGCGCAACACACAACTTTCACTTACAAACTTACCTTAATTAGAAATTGATTTGTTTTGTTAATTGCCACTTCTCAAAGATACATTTTTCCACATTCATTTCTTAATTTTGTTATTATTTGCTCTATAAAAAACACTATTTTTTATTATTACATAGATTTAACTAAGATAATTCGGCCATATAAGCATAATACTCCAAGTCGTCTGATTTTATAATTCTCTATGTAGTTGTTGAAAACTTCATTTAATTTTCATGGAAACAAATAATTTCCATTAAATGAACAGAACGGATTTAATTATGAACAATGGTCTGTCATTAAAGACCTACTCCGCCGCATGCGTGTAAAATGCGCTCAACGCATTAAGAGTTGACGGAATATTTTTCTTTTTTTCTCCTCTATATGTTTACTTGATTTTTTTCATATATCATATTTAGCCATTTCTTATTTTTAGGCGTAATGAGAGACAGTTAATTTTTCCATATAAACAAAAACAAGGGTACTTTACAGGAAAACAAAAAAGGCCCCTTCCCCATTTAAGCCCCCTCAGAACATTTTAATAACGATAAAGCTTACCTGATATTAAAAAACCCCTTATTTTCATTAAACATGGCGAATTTGATCAAAATCATTAGAGCCGTTTTTGAGATAATTTAAAGAAAGGTATAAATTGAAAAAAAAGTTATGAAATAAAGTGCCCCCTCCGTTTGACCAATTTTGATGAAATGTTGGCTGTCACATCTTTGGCATATATATACATCAAATACCCAGTTTGATCACAATCGTGAAAGCCGTTTTTGAGTAAATAAAAAAAGCACGTGAAAATTATACAAAATTTATTAATTAAAGTGCCCCCTGCGGTTGATCAATTTCGATGAAATTTTTACAGTCATATCTCGGGCATATTAATACATCAAATACTAAGTTTAATCAAAATCGTTAGAGCAGTTTTTGAGAAAATCGAAAAAAAACTTAAAAAGTTATTAAATAAAGTACCCCCTCCCTTTGACCAATTTTGATGAAATTTTTGCTGTCACATCACGGGCAAATACATACACTAAATACCCAATTTCAGGTTCGCACGGTTTATGGTTTTTGAGCTAGTCTGTTCACACACACACAGACCATTTCGCGGGACTTGGTTATTTGGACTCAGGGGACCCCAAAACGTGTATTTCCGTTGAAAACCGGAAGTCAAAATTTTTCACGATCGCAATACTTTCCTTACTATATATTTCATATATACGTAAGTGAAAGTAAAAAAGAAACAAAACAAAAATGTTATAGGTAGCGATTATCACCTTTCAACGTTCGTCAGGCTAGGCAGAGAGATATGTAAACACTTTTGCCATTTAACTTCGGGACACCCTGTATAATAGTTCCATTCGGCTAAGGGCCAATTTTTGTATGGGGGGGATGATCGTGATAACGCAGAGGGTAACTTATGAGTTACAGCTAGAGCCAGTGGTACTGACCGCCCCTAAAATATACTATTTGTGGTCCAAGACTATTTTCCCTACTCCCTGTTTGTAGCTACATAGTAAAGTTGAGAATGCAGTAGAAAATTCACATGTGATTATCCATAAAAACAGTTTTTTTAGTTGTAACCATCTTCTTACCGATGTGCGATATGTAATCTAAGAAAGATTCAGAGAGACTTTTTTTTATTTGTAATTGATCTCAGCACATTAAAACAGAATCTGTATGATTGGTTATCCAGACTGATTATGTCTACAGGATGGAAAGATAATGACCAATGCATAAAATAATGATGACAGTAAATCTCTTAATAAATATGCGACTTTTTTACAAGTTTTAAATTATTTAAATATCAATATTTTTTGTGCGTTTTAATTTTATTTAATTAAAAATCCTGTATACACTCACCAACATATTTTTGTCTTTATTTACAAGTTAATTCGTATGTCAACATACAATTAAAAAGGAAGGGATACTATCTATTAAAAAACAAACAGCTAATGTGGACCAGATGCTCATCAACAGATGATAACATTAAAAAACCAATCTATATACATATATAGTAAATAAAATTCAGTTCTTTCTCAAAAGAATTATACCAAGAGACTGAAATATTTCAGTATGAAAAGTTCAATTTAGACTTCTGATTAATCATACCAAGCTCCATGAAATACTAAACAAACCTCTTAAATCCATAACACACTTGGATTGTACAATAAAATTTCTTCTAGTTCTTGTAAAAAGTTACAAGCATTGACCTGAGTGTAAATAGGTGGTAAAAACTGCATGTGCAAGTGATTATGATGTGCCTCCCAGGTGATTGTGAACATTTCCAGTCGACCTTGTTCATTGAGTGAGACACGCAAGTAAATGAATACAACTGGATGGTCGTTACCCTGAAATGATTACTGAAATAATTATAATAAAAAAGGAAAATTTAAAAAATAATATAGTAGGTTACTTTTAAATGCATTTGTTAATTATTAAAGCAGACATTGCAGCTGTAAATGGAATCAGAAGTACTATGTATGCAATTTTTCTTTTCTATCAATTTATGTTTTGTTTTCCATATATATATATATATATATATATATATATATATATATATATATATATATATATATATATATATATAAATATATATATATACATATATATTCTGTCCACTCTCTCTTCAAATGAATTAATTCTAACATAAATATTTGATAAAAATGGTAAATTAATATAACGAGCAGACCAGGCCACACGTTGCTGTGGCTCATTATATCCTATTATTTTTAATACAGTCAAATCAAAATTCACTGATGAAGATAAAAATGTTTCAGCTAATCTAAAAATGAACAGTATATAAAATAGAACTTTACACCAAATTTAAAAATGTTTGGTAAAGAATGTAGAAAGGTTAAAGTTTTTATTTTTTACATTTCATATTTGACTATAGTAACTATTAATGCTCAATTCATTCAGCAGTTACCGGTTATTTGAGCAGAGGCGAGATTAAATATAAATAACACACATGTAAAAGGAACTAATAAAGAATATAATTGGAATAGGGTTTAGTACAATCACAATAGACAGCAAATATGTACCAAATTAATCTTTTGCAGTAATACATATTAATTAAATTCAGAATATGACACATGATGAAATGAGATATTGCATCAGTAGGTTCTACCTAAAACAGGTTATGAAAAGCACAGAGTGGAAGGAACCTCAAACCATGCTGCATGTGTCTTACAGTACTGTTTATAATGAGATAGATAACGTTAATTTATAAATTTATATAATAACGTTATATTTATAACTTATTACAATAATAATTTACTTTTTTTTTCACAATGTCTATTTATTGTTGTGCTAATTGGTGCAAAATGATTTTGGTTAACATGTCTTTTGCTAAAACAAATAGGATCGATATTTTCCCCACACATGAAAAGGCGACACTCAATTGCTCAAGGGAAAAACGGATTTTCATAGTCCAAGCTGGAAAAAAATAGATTTGGCTACAGGATGCTTACCCACCCTAAATATCGAAAGAAAATGAAGTGTTATGACAAATCAACTTACACTATCATCTTTTGGAAATTTATAGAACTTACAAATAATCACACTCAATTGTAGTATAATAAGCATTTAATTTGCAATAATACATAATGAGCCAAATTTTATGAAGATGGGTTGAGCAGTTTCTGATTTTACCTCCGACAAATGTGAAATGAGATTTTTTATATACATACATAAAGATTTAAAAGAATATGGTCTTTTAATTGCAGTGGATTTGTAAATATACAGTTGAGTTTTAAAGATTATAGAAAAATTTTCCCTGTATATAACAGTAAATATTATAATTCAAGTTACCTATGAAGTGAATAATGAACAAAATGAATATTTATTTAATAAATACCTTGATAGCTGTATCATTATTTACATAGAGCCTGAGATAAGGAACATAGTTTACTGTTTGCGTCGTTAAAGCACAAACAGAATATGAATCATACAACATCTTAATAAATCAAACGCTACCTTATATCAAGAGAGCAAAAGTTTCTTCAATTTAAAAAATGTGCCATTTTTCCATCTGAATCTGTGCTCTCAATAAAAACATGTGTTGAGTTGATAAAAACAGACATCGTACATATAAATATTATGATTTAGTTTATTTTTTACTCAGTTAGTTTAAAGTTAAATATAATTTGTACCTGAGCTTGACCCTAAGAAAGAAGTTGTTTATTTATCACCTGATGTCTTGAATACTTGAGTTACCCACTTTGACTTAAAATATGCCATAAACCGGAAGCCTTGTAAATTATGCTGACCTATGACAAAACCTTATAACCAAGCTCTCAACCTTAACCCTTTGCTCACCCCTCGCGCAGTAAAACCTCAATAAGGCTGGTCCTGGTTTGGACTCGTTTGTAATTTCAATCGTAGCTCATTGACAATTAAGTTGATATTCTACACTACATCCATACTTAATATTGACGACAATTCCATTTATTTATCCAACCTGCTTTATTATTTATTTTAATTTATTTAACCATGCTGAATTTCTTTGATATATACCGTGACATTACGCTTCATAAAATCTCACGGCCTGTTTGGAATTATAACGTTTTTATTTAATTGATTTGTGTTTTTATCAAATGTTTAAGGAAAAATGTTTGGTGTTACCTCTCTGATAGCAGTACACCATTTTCACATAATAAGTCTATTTTTAGTCAAAGAAAGGAGGGAAGTAAGTGAAAGTTGAGTGATATGAGCATCACACCAGATTTTTAGAGCTTAACAATAAGCAAAATTTAGGATATTTGATTAATGTTCTATATGGAGAAAATGAAACTAGCATTATTAGCAAACAGTCATAGATAGATACAGAACTTATAGGTTTAGTAGGCACTTTTTTATTCCATACAAGGCCCATTGTGGTAAACGGTATAGGTAATAAATTTATTCTAACCACAGAGGGAATTTCATTTAAAAAAATAAATTTCAGCAAATCTAGGGTTGAATCTAGAACCACTAGACAAGAAGTTGTTAATAGCCTTGAAATTTTTATACAGCACAGCTAACATTTCATAATATAATAAACATTTTAAAAATACAAAGTTGATTGCAAAAAAACATTACATACCTGCTATGCTTGTACCTCAAGCAGCATCTCAATCTCCATTTCCTCTAAATGGTCCCTTTCTTTACGAGAAATATTATTTCTATGTAATAATTGAATTTAATTAGTTAAAGATCAATCAATACTTTATTGATTAAAAGTTTTTACATAAATAAATTTAAATTTTTTAGAAATTAGTTATAATTAGTTGGGTTGAAATAAATGTTAAAAAATAATTATGTAACTAATACAGATAACACAAAAAAAAAAAAAAAATTAAAATGCATGAGTTGTCTGACTTAGGAGTATGGTGTTTTAGGGAATTGAAAAATATAGAAGTGAGAATTTCAACATGGAATTAAATTAAATCATGTTAACCTTACATGCCATTAATATTAATATATTAAGGGATTATGAGTTTTGTAAAAATTTGACATTTGTAAAAAAGAAGCATTTTTAAGCCGTGAAATGAAACATCAATTAAATTATTTATAATTTCGACTGAAGCCTCATCTCTTTCATAAGGATAATTTTATTAACTTAAGCTAAAGCACAAATAGATTATTTAATCCATAAACAAAATGCAAATAATGTTAGTACACATATTCACCTTTTCTTTGTGTAGCATATAGCTACAACTGAGATGGCAATAATAGCTATCAGAAATACACTGATGATGTAAACTGTAACAAAAATAAGTGTATATTTTAAAAAGAGCATTAAATTATATCACAAATAAATTTGCTTTTCTATAAATGAGAATAAAGTAGATGAGATGTAGAAATAAAACAATCAGGGTTACACCATAGGAAAAGGATTATACAAAGAAAAATAGCGACATTAAAATAATAATGAAGCAAATATGGATAACTACCTTTGATTCTGAACAAAGTGCATGGGGGCAATCCTGACATGCCATTGTTTTCTGCCTCATTGCTTTTTGTATGCATTATGAAAAAGAGTAGGAACATTTAAGATTACTAATATATTATTTAATAAGATTGGGACTATTAAATAGAAAACAAAAAAACCATTCCTATTTCTTTGATTTTTTATATTGATCCTCCCAAATTCCTTCTTGATTTCCAGATTTCTCCCTCTCGAAAAGTTAAAATACTAACATAAAATTTATCTAAACGTTTTCCTTTCAAATGAGACAATGTGAATTAGAACAAAATGGTGATGTCAGGATGTTACTACATCAAGAGGTGTATTGACATCGGAAGATTGCAGCCAATAATTAAAAACATAATTATATTCTCTCAGTAGAACTAACATTTACATTTAATACATATACTACTCCATACTCTGAGAAGATACTGTATTTATATCTTTTCTCTACCATAAGATCATTAAAGCTGAAATAGTGTACTGAGGGAAGACACGACATTCCTATGATTTCAAGGATATCCAATGATGGACAAAGTTTAACCATAATAAGTGTCAAATCCCCCAATAGCAGTAAAAAGTGTTTATATAAAAGTCATGGCACTTGTGAGCCCACCAACCCATGAAATCTGAGCCCTCATTTATACTTGGCAAAATACAAAATTATAAATGTTAATGGGAGCAGTTTAAACACTATCCTTGCCAGCCATTTTACCTATTATTTATTTTACAATCCAATATTTTACCACCATTTTTGTTATTTATTATGTAGCAATTTATAATATTATAACCCCCTTTCAAATTCTAATGTAGATGTGACGCATTTATAAAAATTTTCTAGAAAGTTCTTTAATGATCTCATTTTCTTTTACTAACTTTTTACAAAAAAGTTCATTCCACAATATAATATACAAACTATTTTTGTTTAATGCTGACTTCAGATTAATGGTGATGGTGGATTTCAGTTATCAGACTTGATGGATTTGACTTGCCTTAGATGCGATATATTAAAGTTGTTTAACTTTTTATTCATTAGCTATTTTTAAAATAAACTGAGCAGTATTATACAAATGCCTACTGATCTATAAAATTTTAATAATCATACAATAATAAAAATAGTAGGTCATAAAAATAAATGACCCTCCTTAATCAGAGGTGATTTGGCTTAACTGCCAAGTTCTTTCCCAAAATTAGCTAGTAAAATAAAAATATCCACTTTGTCAAGGCTGGTGAGCCCCAGAGGGTCTCCTGACAAAGTCCTGACCCACGGGTCTATCCAAAGCTGTTGTAACAGAATAGGAAAAACCTGCCACAGCCAGGTTCGAACCCAGAATCTAGAGCGGTACAGTGATATAAAAATACACATGTAAAAAGTAATTTTTGTATTTAATATTTCAAATTACAACTAGATCTATTTCCATAAATGAAAATTTTATAAAGCTAAAACATCAACTGAAACACTAGGGATCTATTAATTAACAACTAAAGTATCTTACATAGGCCAATATCTACTATCACATATATAGTTAACTAATATCATACACCATACTGAGATTACATTTTAAGAAAGATATAATATGATCAATTATATAAAGCATTATAAATAACAACCCACGTCGCAAAAAAGCAATGGGAATTCTAAATATACATTCTAAACAATAAGTAATTATGGGCCATTATTATTTTATAGAACAATTTGAAAATTATTTCAGCTATCTAAATAATAATTATTTAAAATATTTTACACTAACAGGCAAAAACTGGCTCTGCTCCATTAAGATTTAAGCATTTTTTTCTGCTGGAATACTGGGGGAACATTCTTTAAACCGTTGCTAAGAGTTACTATTATGTATAGGCACTGGTAATTTTACTTTGATTGATCTTATCAATAAATACTGTAGTTATACTACGTTATTTTTAGAACTTAAACACATGCATAAGCTTATCATGCATTGTTGTAAATTACTGTCCCAGTGAATGAATTTATTTGCAATAATACTATTATTAAAATTAATACTGGTGATAATTATAATTATAAATTCATACTGGTGAAATTTCTGAAAATCGTTATTTTTATTGGCTGTTAAATTTTATTTGATACATAAATTTGGATTATTTAATTGCATATTTTTTTCTAAATTAATATCCGGTGTCTGTTAATAGTAAAACACTATGTTATTAAAAAATAGTAATAAACTTATTATTATCATTATATTTTTATATGAAAGCAACAACTATCAAGAAAATAAACACTTATACAACAAATTCTCTTTGAAAGTAGCTCGAGTATCTTATGTTTTTGTGAGTATCATGTTTTTGTGAGTATCATATACATATTTGTGAGTATATATATGAGTAGAAATATATGTTCTATTCATATATGATACAAACTTTTAAGATCATACCAATATTATTATATTCATATTTTTAAAATATAACATTTTATTTTAAAGTAGAATCAGAAAAAATATAATCCACATTTTAGCCAAAAATATCAATAAAAACATATCAAAACAAGATAGAAACAAGTTTTAGGCTCTAACATTAGAATAGTGCCAAAATACTATGCAGTTGGTACCAGTGACAAATATACAAAAATAGAAGCTATAATAACTTTTTACAACAAAAAACTACTGAACAAATACAAGGAATATAATAGTCATGTACAGACCATGAGCGAAGACAATCTCAGATGCTGAAGATTTTAAAAGGTCTTCTACTCCTGAAAAAGTGCCATTTGGCTTCACTGGGGGTGGTCCAAGCCTCAGAATATATGAAAATAGAGAAAACATGTCCACAGTTCTTAGCTCTCCCATGGAGTGGTTTTGTTTGAATAGAGGGCCATGGGCAATAAAGTATGGATGCATTGTTATTGTTGAAGGATCATAACCATGAATACCGTAAGTACCATTTTCATGAGCTAAAACAAATATAATTTAAGCAATTTTGTTACAGTAAAAATGTTAATAAAATAGTTATAATTATATTATGATGATTGTATAACTTTTTCTAGAGAAACCCAACAAGTCCATACAAGTAGATCTGAATTTTAATTTATTTAGGGCTCCTAGGTATTGAGAAATTTAATTCAAGATGATTGTATCATTAATTCTAATGTCTAATAAGCTAGGTGTTGAACAAAAAAAATAAAAAAATTGTAATTCAGAGAATCTTTTAGTCTAAAAAATAGAAACGTTTTTCAATATTTTACATGTTATGGCACACTATAAAACTACTTTATTTTTGTGCCTCATTTACCAAAAAATAAAAAGTATAAATGAAAACAGGAAGAAGAAAATGCAATTAATAGACATACAACCCATAATTAGGTATGCTAACCACAATTCACCATATAATATAAGAAATAAAAACTATGTTTCATAGAATGTAATATCACTAAAAATTAGTAGTTTTAATAATAGTGACTAAAACTGTTAAACCACTTTAAACGATTCACCAAAACCATTTTCATTGTAATGGGGGAAGATAGCTGAATGTTAAAGAAGTGGAAATGGTTGGGGGTATGACAAAGGAGTAATACTTTAAAGGTATACTTTGTAATTTTTACTTTTAGATGCTTCAACAATATAAGTAGACGTTACATTTGTAATTCTGCCAATGCTTTGATCGATTCTTTTCAATTCTAATGAATTTGGATAGAAACCTCATCCGATGAAGCCCTGAAATTCAGGTCGAAATGTTGGCACTATGACATATATAAATCTAAATACAGAGTTATTTTTTACTTCACCCTTCAACCATTTCCACTTAACATGAAGTTGAATTCAACTATCTTCCTTTGTTACAATAACAATAGTAATGAGCCAATAAAACCGATAGGCTGAGATCAACTTCCACCATGATACCCCGAAAAAATATGTATAGCTCTGTATTGTAAAAATATGATTTCTTAATTAATTACACCCACCATGTTTTTTTTTTATTTCCCAATCAATGGTACTGTAAAAATCTTGAAAGGCGAATTTAGGTTCTGCAACAGCTAAGATAGGAGGAGTTCTTTCACAGTTTTTTATGTGTAGGTGTTCAGGTATATTGTCCTTAAGGTATACTTTGAAAGTTTTACTTTTAGATGCTTCAACACTTAATAAATCATAAATTTCAGCTACTTTTTGTCCTAGAAAAAATATATAATCAATACCAATACAATAAGTACCAATAGTAAACATGGATTATTTTACTTGAGATAAAAACATTAAAAGTATATCAACTAAATTTTGCTCCCTGTATAACGTGGCGCACTAAATTATCTGTAAATGGTGTTCAAAGATAATACATCTTAATTATTTTCTAAAAAATAATTCCTTTTTTAACCAGGGTGTTAAATAAATAAACATGACTTCTATAGCAAGTGCATGTATTAAATAATTAATTATTTAATAATTAATTAATCATAATTATTAATATAAACAGCATACTGGAAATCAATAACACGCTAATAGCTACAAAATTAAAAAAATTAGGAAATTTTAGACAGGCTAAATGCCGAACTTATCATTATAATGGTCTCTTTTAATGATAGAGCCATTTGGCCATTTTTAGGTTATTGACAATAATGTTTAGCAGATTTAAAATTATCTAACTCATTTTTTTATGTTTAACATTTAACAAGTAATAAATGTCCAGTCTTCACTTAAAATAGTTAATTCTTCATAAGTAATTGATTGAAATATTAAATAAATTGAGTAATTAAAGTGTCCTTACTTGAAAAGAAATATGATCTTTACCTTGTTTTGGATATATTTGGCTAACAGGGGAAGTTCCATACATATCAGCCTTGGAACCTATATATTTTCGAAGATCTATAATCCGATCATAAGTGACTTCTTCCATCCCATGGTCACTGAGAAATATGATGTTTACATCTGAAAGATTGTTGTTTGCCAGACTATCAAGAATATATTTAGTTATGTTGTCGGTTCTGCGTATCTGCTTGAATACCTCAGGCGAACCAGGTCCAAATGCATGACTCTCTGCATCTGGTTCCTCAAAATACATCAAAACAAGGTTTGCTGGTGTTTCAGGATCAACGAACCAATTAAGAGCAGTAGATACCCGATAATCCCATGGAACAGAGGAATTGTATTTAACCATAAATGTTGCATTAGTACCATTGTAGGAAAAATCAGAACCAGGCCACATCATTACTCCACTGTGGCGGCCTTTACCAGCCAGTTCATTAAGTGTCTAAAAAGAAACGATGAAAATGCCTATTTAGAAATTTAATACCTCTTTACTAAAACTAATGTACTCCTATTTATATTACATATTAATAACTATTTATAATACAGTTATCAAAGACAAATTAGTAGTCAGGATCATTAAATACTTTCTTATTAAAAAAATTTACATCCCAAGGATTGTGGTATAACAGACTTTCCTAAACTGTGTGTGATAAAAGTAATTGTTTAATTTTTGAAAAAAAAAAAATCAGATATAATATGAACTAACATAAAATTCACCAGCTTTTAAAGACATTTTATGAGAATAATTTTATAAACATTTAAGTAGACATACAACTTAAATTAGCTTTTCAAAAATATATGATTATCTCACAATTTATTAGAATTTTTATGAATAGAAAAAGGTCTAAAATTTAAATGAAAGACAATTTCTACAAACTAAAAGTAACTATTTAAATATCCTTGAATACTAATGAACAAAGAATTACCAAATATGCAAACTACAGTGTTAAATAGATGATTTCACAATCGTAAACATAAGTAGTCCATATGGTAATGGAACTAATTTAAAGGTTATTCTGAATACAGTATGATATATGACATAACGATCCAAAATTGGTTAATTTAAGAACAGAATAGCAGTTAAAAAATAATAATGCATAACTTTCTAAATTAAACTACACTGTAATAATCCTCGTAACTTCATTAGAATAGCTGAAGCTAAAGTAAACTTATTCAGGAGTGTTCCCCAGAATACTCTTATGAAGATTTAAAATGGTAATAAATATTTTAAGGATTTGTCCTTTGGGAGGGACTGCAATCTTAATGAAAATATGTTAGAACTTTAATGGCAGCTAAGTCATTATTTAAGGTAACAGATAATATTATCATCTTAAGGTAACAATATGAACTAATTAGCAAACAGCTACTAATAAAGGTGTAAAATACCACCAACAAGGATCCAAGTGTCTGCCATCAATGGTATTGAAGAAGATTTAAGGTCTAAAATACACAATTTTAAAAATAAATTAACTACAAAAAATACAAACCCATATAGGTATGATGTTCTCATTATAATGGAAAAGTTCATATGAGTAATTGAGTAATTTATTATTCTTCTGATCATAAACTGAGCTACCAAGAACTCCGTGAACTTCAGCATATAACCCAGTTCCTATACTAAAATGATTCACAAATGTTTGTGTAGGAAAAACATTTAACAGGCATTTTGCATAAGAAGAATTATTCTTTAAAGAGTTGAGATTAGGAGTAATGTTTAAATCCAGGTAATCATACCGAAATCCATCATATGAAATCACAAGAAGCTTATCATGATGCATAAAGCACGATATAAATACAAAGAAAAAAGACAAAATTAAAAAAAATAGATGATTCATTTTGAAAAATAAAATCAAGATATTAGAAGAATATTACAGTATCACAGCTATCTTGAAAGACTTAAAAGTCTCGTACTAATCTTAATAAGAGTACGAAAATCAAAGACAGTCAAACAAGGTAAAGTTTCTTAAAGTTATTAGCCATGATTACAAGAAGACGAAAACTACACTACTTAAACATCGGACATCCTCCACGTGAGACGCCGACAGCTTGACTGAAGAGTTTGAAACCTCTGGTGGTGTTATCAGCATTATCAGCTGCCGTGAGCAGCTTGTCTTGTTTGTAAATATACCTTAGGTTGGTGGTCAGCATTTAGGCTCTTTAGGAGCTTCCTATTACGATCAATTTCTTCTTAATAGTTACATGGGCTGACTGATACCTAGTCTTATTCAACTTTAAAGGATTCAACTGTTTTATGCTTACTGATAATCTTTAATTTGTAAAACTGACCAACTTAATTATTTATCAATGTGTTCCTGTTTTAATATTAGTGAAAAGTGCATGGCTCTGAAATGGGTGCTTGCTTTGGTTATTTTAAAAAGAAATCTAAAGTCAAAAGGTTTTTTAATATATTTTTTACAGTTAATTATATCTTTTAGTCTATAAAAGTACATTGTAAAATCGTATTTTCAGGCATGTTAATATTCACCGGTGCTTCTATTTTCATAAACAAGATAAAGTTGAGGTAATATATTTACAATAATTAATGATCTTTATGTCTAGTTGAACTAGATATTATTTGTATTACTTTGTTTTGTAGTTTGAACTCCTAGTTGATGGGGATCTTAAGACATCTGTAAGTTAAATTATTTATATTTTCTATAATGAGACGTTTAAGTTATGTTTATATCACTAGGCTTCTATAATTTTCAGTTTGAATGTATCCCTGAAACACCAGATGTGTGGTGTACTGATAGGTAAGCTTAGCATTCCTTCAGAATAAAATTATTCATTACTTAATTTTTTTGAATATAAACAATTATTTTTTCCTAATGCTGCATTGACAGAGCATCTTCTGTTTTGTTATCGAAACAATTTAAAGTAAGTACATTCCTTAAACTTATTAGTGGATATAATTGTTTTAACCTGGCAGGAGCATCATACTTTTATGTCCCGTTATAGGTGTCCTGTGAGCTTTTATCTCATGGGTGATGGCTCTTATTATTTCTGAATTTAATTGGATATGATAATGAAAAAATAACAATTACTTTTAATGTTGAATTTTGAATTTGGTGAATTGAATTTTTTTATACAGGATATTAAATTAAAAAACTTTTTATGGAGACCAAAATTCAACTTCTCGTGACATGCATTTACAAGTGGAATGGTGATAAAATTTCTCAGTTAACTGTGTGATTAAAAAACTATATAAACAAAAAAAGCTGGAATCTGCATAAGAATTTAATTCTACATCTTATCATTCACAAGATTCTGGCTCACAATTTTCAAGCACAAGAAACATGGACCAAAAATTCAAACCTCACTTCTAGAATTTTTATAAATTTCAATCATCATAAACAAGGGTTATATAGCATTCCCAAGCCTATTTGAACCTTTTTCAAGTCAACTGTAACCCTTCCAAGAAAGAGTTACTAGAAACCCTTTCCAATTCAAACGTAGCCCTTTCCAAAGCAAATCTAACCCCTCACAACTCAATTGTCACGCTTGAAAAAATATATAAAATTTAACATTCTGCGGAGTGGGTGAAGTTAGGGCCTCAGAATCCTCCAGGATAAAATCTAAAATTTTAAAGACTACAGTTCTTTTTTGAGAAAGTTTATTTATTAAAGAAAGTAAAAATATGTAAGCTGAATTAAACTAAAGTGTTCTCAGAGTGTTCGCAATAAAATTATAAACATCATTACATTCTTGTTTCAAAAACTAAATTTTTAAAACATAAAATTAACTTTTTTCTTACTTTTTTTTAATATAAAAAGAATAATAATTATTATTTTTTTTATATTATTTTACGTCGCTTTGACTGCCCAGGCCAGACGACTGCACTTCTTAAATGTGGTGCATTCATTTAGTGCTCTTGAGATATTTAATGTTTTTTTCCATATTATTGTTCACTCATATTATTGTTACAACTTGTTCAAGTTATAATGTTGAGGTCGCGGGAATAGCTTATTAGAAAATCTGGTGCGATGCGCACAACACACAACTTTCACTTACCAACTTACTTAGATTAGAAATTGAGGTGTTTTTTTGATTGCCATTTCTCAAAGTCCCATATTTTTCCACTTTAGTTTCTTATTTTTGTTTTTATCTGCTCTCTAAAGTACACTAATATTTTTTATTATTAAATAAAAGTTCTTACTTACGATAATTAGGCAATGCAAGCATAATACTCCAAATTGTCTGATTTTATAATTCTCACATCATTTCCATTAAATGAACAGAACGGCTTTAATTATAAACAATGGTCTGACATTAAAGGCGTACTCTGCATGCATGGGCTCAATGTGTTTTATGAGTTGACGGAATATTTTTCTTTTTTTCTCCTCTATATGTTTACTTAATTTTTTTTCGTATTTCATATTTACTAGCCCTTTCTTATTTTAAGGGGAAACGAGAGACAGATAATTTCTCTATATTAACAAATACAAAGGTACTATAGATAAACCCATTTAAGCCCCCTTAGAACATTTTAATAATTATAAAGCTTACCTAATATTAAAGGAGACTCGATTTTCATAAAACATGACGAATTTGATAAAAATCATTAAAGCCGTTTTTGTGAAAATCGGAAAAAAGGTAAAAATTGGAAAAAAAAGTTATGAAATAAGGTACCCACTCCATTTGACTAATTTTGATGAAATTTTTGCTGTTACACCGCGGGTATATAGATACACCAAATACCCAATTCCAGGTTCGTACGGTTTATAGTTTTTGAGCTAGTCTGTTCACACACACAAACCATTTCGCGGGACTTGGTTTTGGACTTAATGGATCCCAAAACGTGTATTTCCATTGAAAACCGGAAGTCGAAATTGTTCACGATCGCAATACTTTCCCTCAGTATATATTTCATATATAGATAAGTGAAAGTAAAAAAAATTAAATTTTTTACTTTCTTAGAAAAATGTATGGATTTTTAATGGTTTATTTCAATAACGAATAATTGCTTATGTTGAATAGCGAAACTTTTAGCTTTGAGAATTTTTTATTAATTAAATTAGTTTGCTGTTATGTGTCAATATATAATTTTCAAAATATTCATAAAAATACTGTAAAAAATGAGAGTGTGGTGAAAGGCTCGTTAGATCCAAACTATATTTAATTGAAATTGACAAATTCAACCATTTATTCATGATCACCCGTTCTAACCCCTCACCTTAGCATATTACATAACCTGTGAAAGACCCTGTATTTATTATGAATAGTAATTATTTTTAAGTTCGAGTAAGGGGGGAGGCGCTAAAATATTAAAATATTTTTTGGGATTTTTTCACATGGATGTATGACATTATTTTATCAAACACTTAGTTCTTGTAAAAAATATCCATTTTTCATTTTAGCATGGGGGGGGGGGGTGCGCACTAATATTGAAAATGGAAACCTTTTTGGACTTCTTTCATTTCTAATATTATGTCATCGAAGGCAGTTTATACAAAAACTATCAATTTTGTATTTTTGTGGGGGGGGGGGCTATGACAAACAAGAAATTTATCTTTTGGATTTCTTTCGCAGGGGTGTATAATCTTATGTTATTGAAGGCAGTTTATAATAAAAATAAAAATTTTGCATTTCAATGGGGGGGGGGGGCGCTAAGATATATAAGAAATGTATCTTTTCGGATTTCTTTCACACGGGTATATAATATTATGTCATCGAAGACAGTTTATACTAAAAATATCAATTTTGCATTTCAGTGGGGGGGGGGTGCTATGATATATAAGAAGTGTATCTTTTTGGATTTCTTTCACATGGGGGTCCAATAGTATGTTATCGGGGGCGTTGTTTTGGATAAAAATATTCAACTCCTATTTCAGTGGGGGTGGGGTGCTATATTATATAAGAAGTGTATCTTTTCGTATTTTTCACATGGGGGTCCAGTAGTATGTTATTGAGGGCGTTGTTTTGGATAAAAATATTCAACTCGTATTTCACTGGGGGGGGGGGGTTCACTATGAAAAAGTTAGAATCTTGGATTTCTTTCACATGGGAGTGCATTATATTCTTATCGAGAACAATGTTTTTTAAAAAAATATTTATTTTGTACTTTAGTGGGTGGTGAGCACTATATTAATGAAAAAGTTAAATATCTTAGAAATGGCGATTTTTTTTCTAATAATATATATTTTGAATTTGTATTTAAATTTAACCTTTGGATTTATAAGATATAAGATGCTATTTTTATTTGTTTTCGGCGATATTTAAACACTAAATATTACGATTTTTATTTATTTATTTTTTTATGGGGTGGCTATATAAATTATTAAATCTAAGCCTTTCCAAATTTCTTCAATAGCAAATTTCATCCTTATTACTTTTCGGATTTCTACAATATGAGATACTATTTTAAAGTGATGAATCTGCTGATTATTGAATTTTTTTTTATAATAATGCACCTCCCTGTGAAATTAATCCAGAAATCTAACTTCTTTATAGTGCCCCCCTCCACTCTGAAATACAAATTGAATATTTTTTTATCTCAAAAACACCATCCTTCATAACATAATATTGGACCCACGTGTAAAAGAAATCCGAAACTCTAACCTCTTTGTAGTGCCCCCTCTTCCCCTTAAAATACAACATCCCTTTAATGAAATACAAGATGAATATATTTTTCAGAAACTCCATCCTCAATTACTCAGAATTAGCCCCCATGTGAAAGAAATCCGAAATCTAACTTCTTTATAGTGCCCCCTCCTCCCCCTAAAATACTACATCCCTTTAATGAAATACAAGATGAATATATTTTTCAGAAACTCCATCCTCAATTACTCAGAATTAGCCCCCATGTGAAAGAAATCCGAAAATCTAACTTCTTTATAGTGCCCCCTCCTCCCCCTAAAATACAACATCCCTTTAATGAAATACAAGATGAATATATTTTTCAGAAACTCCATCTTCAATTACACAGAATTAGCCCCCATGTGAAAGAAATCCGAAAATCTAACTTCTTTATAGTGCCCCCTCCTCCCCCTAAAATACAACACTTCTTCAATGAAATACAAGATGAATATATTTTTCAGAAACTCCATCTATCAATCAATAACACATAATGAGCCCCCATGGGAAAGAAATCTGAAAATGTTACAATTTGCCCCCCCCCTCTCATTTGAACTTTAAATAAATATTATTTTTAATGGATACCTGGTCATGATGTAATATGCTTAGGTAAGGGGTAGACCGGGCGAACATGAAGAAGTGGTTGAATTTGAATTGGAAATGCTATACCATATAACATTGACAAATTGTTGAAATAACTAAATGAAATCTTTTAGAAGCTTAGAAACCGAAATGTATTTGATTTTTTAATATATGTATATTCTATAAAAAATATAAGATTTTTTTCTATCAAATAAAAAAATGTCTTGTGTCTTCAAACAGTTTTATTATCGAATACAAAATTATTCGAATACTTTTTGTATTCGATAAAATTAATTATTTCTTTAAATAGTTTTTATATTCGAAATTTTTTTTTTCTCGAATAGTATCTAAATACAATTTTTGCCCAACTCTGTTTTAAGATGGCTAGCTTTTATTCCAATTATTATTATTCTAATTATTTCTGGGATTGGTGGAGTTAAAGCTATAATAGTCCTTCATCCTTACCAAGAAGAACCCCATATCTGGTATTGTCTTGGGGCTAGATACATGTTGATAAATTTTTACTGAAGTAAAATGTCTCAATATTCAATGTGCAATGTTAACAATTTTAAGAAGAGATAAAATAAAACTAAAATCTCAACATATTGAGATATTTAAAATTATTTTTTATATTTTAAATTAATCACAATTAACTTTTTATTTACTTATTATTAACGCTAAATAATGTACTATTGAGGTTAAAAAAAAGAAAATCAAATAATTGGGAGTTTGCATGAATTTTCATGCATTCATCGTTAAGGATTAGGTTATATCTATTAAAATACAAAAAGTCTCAATTTTTTCTGATGCATAATTGAGATTTTGAGCTTTAAAAATTTAGTGGAAATGGAGTTCTATATCATAGCCTTCAGTTCATTACAGATACAGTAAAGGATCGTATATTTTTGATGTATAAAAAATGTTTACAGTCTATTCTCATTCAGCTATCTCTGAATATGTTTATAGCATAGGCTGTATAAACCCATTATGTAATCCTTCCATCTTCACCTCAAAATATCTCTTGGATGTCTCATATGACATATCACTGTTCAGAATTTTTTTGCTGCTAGGCCTCACAAATTTCAATAAAAATTAAAGTTGGTTGTGTAAATTTTAAATAGTTATAAAGATTTTATCTAAGATTTTTTTTAGATTCTTTTGTAACAATAAGTTAAAGTCTTTTTTTTTAACAATCTGTTCATGGAGAAATATTCTATTTAAAAATTATGTTCTTTAAATAAAATTTGAACCGAAAAATTCCTAGAAAACAATAATCAAAGTGAATAAACACGTAAAAAATCTCATAATCTTAGGAAGAAACCTGAGATAGGAAAGTATTGTGTTTGCTCAGGGTTAAACCCAACACTGTTATTATATTAAATATTTTATAATTATGATTAGCACTTTCTTTATTTTATTATACTCCTTAATATTTATTTATTTTAATGGTATTTGTTTAATACTATTTTTATGTTAATAGATTCCGCTTAAAAGTAAGTGGAAGGATGATTCCTCAGAAAATAGCTCTGTTTATCAGGATGGGGAGTAAGTAGTGTTTATTTATGTATATTTATTAGTTAGTTAAGATATTACTTATGACTTCAAATTTTATGAATTCACTTTAAAGCTGTATTTAAATATTTTTAAATTTAGTTCTGGACAAAATCTCTCTATCCTAAATCACGATTCATAAAGGTTGATAAAAGTGTTTCCTCAGTCTCATTGCTACAGTTAAAAATAATAAATTGTAATTTTATTGTTTTCATCTCAATATGAAAGTATTTTTTTGTATTTAAGGAAAATTTTTATACGTCTTTGATATATGGTCTCATGCTATATGGCCATGTTAGAAGTGTGTTCAATATTCAAAATTGATAATAAAAATTCTCCTATTCTTAATCCTATTTTTATTTTCACATTTTCAGAGCTCAAAATAGCATGTATTTTGTTAATGTTTGGTAACAGTGGCTTTTAGTAATTAACGATTGGTCAATTAATAACTCTAACCTCTCAATACTTTCTTAATGTATCCAATGCTTTTAAACTGACCTAAGCCATTGGAATACTAACCACATCAACTCAGTATATTAATTGCTTGGAGGAAGAATATTTGTGTTATTATTAGTGATACAGATTTATTGTTTATATTTAGGTTTAATATATTAATGTTTTTATGTTAAATTATATTTTTATTTACTTTTAATGCATTCAGAGCTGCTCAGTTGCTTCCCTTGGATGCTCACTCATTGCTAGCATCAAGAGCCTTACAGACTAGAAAAATCAGCTGGTCTTCTACTACTCCACCAAGCTCTATTGATCTTGAATGGGAAAATGAAGGTAATTATTCATAATTTAATTATTCATCATTAGTTTTGGTTTTCCTTATTATTCAAAAGTTAAAACCACTGTTGGTCACAAAGGAGGTGTCAATTCAGCCTGTATTGCAAGAGTGAGAAGCCAGCTGAGCACTAGCTCCAATGCTGAATCTTCTTCAGGTTGTGCTCCTAGTGATAGCCCCACATCGCTGGAATGGGACCCAGGTACTGATGGAGAGACTGAACAATTGATTCGTGAAATCGAGCGTCTTGCATCTAAGGCATTAGAAGAAACAGGAGTTTGGGGAGACTCCCCAACTGCTATTTAAAGAATTTCCTTTCATGCTTCATGAATAAGTATTAGTTGATTGATAAAAAACCCCCTTGAATGAAAGACATAATAAGATCTTATAGTATTGTATTATTAGGCTTTAGCAGAGCAGAGGAAAGTTCAGATAGCTAGATTCATACTCTAATAACTTAGTTGGAAGTTATAGTTTTTATTTTCAGCAAATAATTGGGTTCTGTCAAAGCATGATATTATTAATTGAAAAAAATATTTATATTGATTGAGTTTTCTTCTTCCATGTTTTAAAGTTATTCTTAAAATGGATCAAGAAGCAATTTTTATTCCATGGTCCCTCCTTGGATAATATGAAAAATCACCAATTATTAATGTAATATTTATTATTTATTTTTATATGTCTTTCCTATATAACTGTAACGTTAGCTTTCCTTTCTATTCTACTGTGATAAATGAATGAATTTAAACTAATTCAAGTTCAAGTTTGGATGTTGACGATCCAAGTTATATATATTTTCTTTTTGAATCGTTATTTAGTTGACTGAGCTGGGTAATCATAATTTAATTATTCATTATTAGTTTCGGTTTTCTTTATTATTCAAAACTTAAAACCACTGTTGTCAAAGGAGGTGTCAATTCAGCCTGTATTGCAAGAGTGAGAAGCTAGTCAAGCACTAGCTCCAATGCTGAATCTTCTTCAGGTTGTGCTTCATGGGTAAGGGAGAGTATATCTGTAGGGTGTGAGTAAGTAGGTACAATTTTGTTGGAGTTTTTGATTTCTTCCTCTTCCCCCCCCCCTCTACTGGTATTGAATAACATAATGTTTTGGTTTACTGTTTCTCCTGCTTTTATTTTTATTTGTTTATTTATTCTTTTGTTACATAAGTTTCAAGTAGCTCCTTCTTTCTAGTTTTGACTTATCTTTACTTGCAATTAGGCTAGTTCCTAATTATTTAAAAACAGATTGTTTTTAAGTGAAGGAGTTCTTTATAAAGATTAAATATTAAAAATAAAACTGCATTTACTAAAAATATATAGGAAAGAAGTCTGGTTACAATATTCTTTAAAAGAACCATTTCAGTTAATTAATAGATCAGTAACAAAACATTATTGGTGTTCAATTGCTCAGTATTTTATTATTTGTTTAATATACTTTTAAAATATCATTAATTTTACAAGTAAATATTTATTTATTTCCTTTTTTCTCCTAAAACTTGATATCAATATGTTTAACATTTTAACAATAATTTTAAAGTTTATATAATATTTTCTCTGTGTTAACATTCATTCCACATTTCGCATTCCTGGTGGCATTCATTTTACAAAGAGGGACATACATTTTGCCAACTTACCTCGTTTAAGCCTTACACTTCCAATTTTGTATAGACAATTAATCATCTATGAAATATTAGTACTCATGTGATTTTGATGATTAAATGAAGCTTTTAGATTACACTCTATTCATTATGTTAGCATTAACTAGAATATTTTATGAACAGATGACTTATGAAATAGGATGCTTAATTTTCTGTAAGAAATTATGCGAGGACATTTACGAGAAAATTTTTATCTAAAAAGGCTTAAGAAAATTATTTGGCCATCACCTCTGCTGTTTATAATGTTTTAATTATATGAAATTAAACTTTAGAACAGACATATAGTAATGAAAGATTACTTTGTATGATATATAGTTATTTTATTGAAATTTGCTAGTGTAGCTTATCTCGTGCAAATATATGAACATTTCACAAACATGTCTGTGATATTTTGTTTAAGCTGGTTGTGATATAAATACAATAAGTAAGAAAACAAATATTATTTATGCTATTAAGAATGGATTATTTAAAAAGAAAACAAAATTAAGGTTTTATATTTCAATTATTTACATGTTATTTTTATTAAGCATATAGGCATTGCTGTTAATCATTAAGTATTTTTTTTTAAATATCTTCATTCTTTTTGGTGGTATTTGTGGATGTTTAGTTTAAATGAAGGATGTTGTTTATAAAAGTT
The DNA here is from genome assembly GCA_911387785.2 of Aelia acuminata. Lineage (NCBI taxonomy): Eukaryota > Metazoa > Arthropoda > Insecta > Hemiptera > Pentatomidae > Aelia > Aelia acuminata. Next base: position 74,053,913 of record OU426983.1, on the reverse strand, counting down.
CAAGTTTCAAAATGAAATCGATTCATGATATAAATATCATTATTTGTTGTTAATGAATTGAATTTAATAGTTAAAATGATGTTATGTTATGATTAAATAATGTTTAATCTTGTATGCGTCTGTAGGAATATTTAACGTTTATTTTCTATGTAACTTTAATCTCAACATTGAACTAATGTGCTGATGAATTTGTATAAAGCAGTTACAAATAGCTAATTATTAAGGTGAGAAAATTAAAGTGATTTTATTGGATATTAAATCTGCCTTATTTGGGCCCTCAGATGTAAAAATATAACTTTCTTAACTCACTCTATTGTCAAATTACATTTGTAATGAACACAGCTCCTACTTATCAATAATTTTGAAGTTTATAATTACTAATTTTGTTCTTATAATTTGCAAAGTTATTAAATTCAGGTCAGATAGGACCAGTTTTTTAAATCTACATCTATTTGAATCAATCTTCTATATTTATTTCAATAATAAGGAGCAATTGATTTATTTGTAGTAGAAATCTTATTTAATTTGGAAGAGTGCCTTATGTCCAGGTTTTAATTTAGACTTCATATTTTAATTGTTTTGATTTTTATAAATTAAAAATATCAGTGCAGGATATACCAAAATTGCAGGGAATATTTTTATATACTGATTAATTAAAATTATCACCAACTTATTAACATACCTGCAAATGAATCTTATTAAAATATTTTTTAAAATTGGAAATATGTGATCAGTTAGCGATGTGAAATTGTAAATTTTTTAGAAGAAGTTTCTAATTCTGTGATTTATTAAAAGTGGGATTCCCAAACTCATTTGCTTTGAGAACTCTTTGTTAGAGTATGTTTTTAAAATTATATTTATTATTGAACTTTCAGTTGATACAATATTCGCTCACATGATGAGATATTGAAGCAAATTTTTATAATTTACCTATCCTAAACAGTGCTAAATTAGTTGCCTGAAAGGTTGAAAAAATGGGAAAGCATAAAAAATTACAATAATAACAATTTTATTTCTTACAAAGTAATTTAATTTTTAGCTAAAACAAATTAATTTTGTCAATGGGAGAAGATGATCATGCCTTCATTTTCTTTTGTAAATATGCCCTCTATTTATTTATTTATATTAATAAATGAACCCTGGTTTTAATGTTTTGAACTGATACTTAATTCCTGTGTAATATAACATTAAAAACCAAACTGTTATTTGCATCAAATCTATGAAATAATTATGGAATTTAGCCAACATGGTAATAACATTTAGGCATTCTTTGACTGATTACAGTTGGTTATCGCTAAGATAAAGCATGCAATTTTCTAGTCATTACCAATGGTCTACTATACATTCCTCTTCATATTTACAGTTGTATGATGGGGATGATGTATCAAAAGATGGATTATTAACAATATTTGTGAGTGGAAGTTATAATAATTCTATACTAATAATAGTAATAAATCATAAACACCCAATAATCTGGCACAGAATTTAAGAAAAGATAATTTGAAAATAATTGCTGATATACAAATTAAAAAAAAAAATTATATTCCAATAATATTTTTCTATTCTTTTTAAAAAGGTAAGAATATTCTAAGCAAATTAATTTATTGTGTCTACATTTATTTTTAATGTTAAGATTCTTTATTGTATTGTAATTTTATATTTATTGTTTAACTTATACTTAGTTTAAAGTTTTGATTTAGATTTTTTATTACTTTACTTTAAATTAAGAGTTGAATTACTAGCATATATATTCTCACATATCAGACTTCATATCTCTACCCTAAATTCCTCATTTTATGTTTTATCTAATTTTATATTTGATCTTGTTAGCAAAGCTCTCTTATTTTAGCACCTATTGCACAAATGTTTCATGGATGAACATCCAGAAGATAATTTTGTAAAATACTGAAGAGTGTATTATGATTCTGTGATGAATGAGTCTTAGCTATTCCATACAAAATTTTCAGTAAAACCTTGATCAGATAGATTGAGGAGGAGTTGGCTACAAAGGTTATAGGAGAAAGAAATGTATAATGTGCATATTATTAAGACTTTCTCATGTTGAGAATTGAAAACAGAAAGATTTTTGTTGAAAAAAAGATCTTTCAGGTTGATTTATCATATGATATAATTGCACTTATTAAGATTCATATACTCTGACAACTCGTGCCATGTGCATTATATATTATTATTAGTTACCTCCTCTTAATAGAATCTTATCATAAACCTATCCTAGCTAATTAATGATTTTTTTGTTCCTAGTAAAATATCTTTTAAGATTGTCTACCCTTTGAATATGTGGGTGATTTCTGTGATTTTGATGGTACTTGCTTTTTTATTTTGTGACCACCACTGATAGAAAGGTGCTCCCTATTCTCTCCTAACCTGGCCTGCCAGTTTGGTTTTTTTTTTTTTTTTATTTTGCTTAACATCTCTTTATGCTACTTAGGCTACAGTGGGAGTCCTAAATTTTGCCTTTCCAGATTTAATTAGGATAGGGATCTTTAACAAACACCTGACATCACACAGCCTCGGGACCCCCAATTTATGTCCCATCCAAAGGAATATACAGCCAAGTATTTTTTACCCCCTTCGAAATTCCTAGGGCCACCTGCCTAACTACAAACCCGCGACTTAGTGTTATATAGTTGGCTATGCTAACCACTACATCACAGGTGACTTCTTGCCTAACAGTATGTACATAATTGTTTATCATTCCTAATATTTGAACATGAAAAAATCAATCTTTTTCAAAAAATCATATTGTTTAATTTATGATTTTATTTGTCCCACCATTTGTAAATACCATAAAAATAATGTATAATTTTAATTGATTTAGACTTAAATAATGTTCTAAGAAACAACATGTTATCCAAGAATGAACTACGTTTTGCCCTACGAATGGCCTGCTCATGGCTATTTAATTGTTAAAATAGTCAATTAAAGTCCTATGATGGAGGTTTTACTGTTAATTGTAAGAAGAAATAAATAATGTAATTAATAAATTTCTATGTCTACAACCTAAGTTTGATGTTTGTTTATGACATTGTAACTATTGTTAGAGATGATTTAGTGCCTTCTGTGTATGCAGCCTGCCTTATAATAAACATTATTAAAAATATTAGTGTTACTCTGTTATCAAGTTGAAGTTGAAGAAATGTTAAACTATGTAACTTACTATATTTCTTTTGTTTTTGTAAACAAATTTAAATGTTATTTATGATTCACCCTGTGTTTGAACATTCCACTTGTAGATATTTAATTTTTTTTAAAATTCTATTGATCATTAAATCTAGTTAAAGATTTTAATGATTTGTTTTTGCAATAAATATTTAAGTGTTAATTTTGTTTTGAACTTAATCACGTATTGATTTTTTTTTACTTTATTGTTAAATATTCTGTTTATTACCATTTTTATTATTTTATGAACTGGATTCAAGTTTTTGTTGATGAACCATATTTAAGTTAATCTTGCTTTTTTCCATTCCCCATATACATTTTATTATAAAAAAATATTTACTTATTTTCAATCTTCTTTATTTTGATCAAGTATAAATTTTTTTAATTAGTGTACTTTTTTTATTTAAGTACGCTATATTATATTTGTTAACATGGGTAAAGCTTCTCTTCTATGCTACTTCCGGGCATGGCCTATTTCGGGTCGTTGTGTGACAATAATATCATTGACCTGCCATAACACCATATTCAATTAAAAAGGGCCTTTATCAGCTTTATTAGATCCCAGCTTTTGACTCTCACTCCCTCATCAGAGGAAAATAAACTCCGTTAGTCAAATAAAATCCGTTTTAGTTGAGATCCAGACCACTTTTAATGGCCCCATATAGTTTAATATTGGCTATTCCATATAGAAGTACCATAGGGGAACTAGTACCAGATTATTCCTCTAGGGATTTTCTTTCCTCAGTATTCCTTTTGTAGTGCCTTGAGCACTGAATGTTTTTGAATAATTAAACTAGATTCAACTTTGTTTGAAGTATTCGTTTGGTTATAAAGGCTCTTCTTTTATAAGGTCTATTACTAACTCAATTTGCTCATTGGATTTTACCAGTTTAAAAAGTTTCTAAGAACGATTTCATTTATATTTATGTTATTTATTGGGAAAGGAATTAATATATACAATAATTTAAATTCGTGAACACTCCTCAAATATGTTCCACTGATATAATAAAAATCTGGTGCGTGCGCGCAACACACAACTTTCACTTACCAACTTAGATTAGAAATTAATGCGTTGTGTTAATGCCACTTCTCATTCAGTTACACATTTTTCCACATTCATTTCTTATTTTTGTTATTATTTGCTCTATAACAAACACTAATTTCTTTTATTATTAAATGAAAAGTTTTTACTTGAGATTATTCGGCAATGCAAGCATAAGACTCCAAGTCGACTGATTTTATAATTCTCTATGTACTTGTTGAATATTTCATTTATTTCCCACGAAACAAATCATTTCCATTAAATGAAGAGAAGGGCATTAATTATGAACAATGGTCTGTCATTAAAAGCGTCCTGCGTGGGCTCAACGTGTTTTATGAGTTGACTGAATATTTTTCTTTTTTCTCCTCTATATGTTTACTTGGTTTTTATCATATCTCATATTTAGCCATTTTTTATTTTTAGGAGTAATGAGAGACAGTTTATTTCTCCATATAAACAAAAACAAAGATACTTGATAGGAAACAAAAACAAATAAACAAAAAAGGCCCCTACCCCATTTAAGCCCCCCCAGAACATTTTAATAATGATAAAGCTTACCTGATATTAAAGAACACCTAATTTTCATTAAACATGACGAATTTGATGAAAATCGTTAAAGCCGTTTCTGAGAAAATCGAAAAAAAGGTAAAAATTGCAAAAATAGTTAAGAAATAAAGTGCCCCCTCCGTTTGAGCAATTTTGATGAAATGCGGGCTATAACATCTTTAACATATACATACGTCAAATACGCAGTTTGATCAAAATCGTTAAAGCCGTTTTTGAGTAATTAAAAAACACGTGCGAATGATACAAAATTTATTAAGTTAAGTTCCCCCTCCGGTTAATCAATTTTGATGAAATTTCTACAGTCATATCTCGGGCATATAAATACATCAAATACCCAGTTTTATCAAAATCGTTAAAGACGTTTTTGAGTAAATAAAAAAAACACGTGAAAATGATACGAAATTTATTAAGTAAAGTCCCCCCTACGGTTAATCAATTTTGATGAAATTTCTACAGTCGTATCTCGGGCATATAAATACATCAAATACCCAGTTTTATCAAAATCGTTAAAGCCGTTTTTGAGTAAATAAAAAAAACACGTGAAAATGATACGAAATTTTTTAAGTAAAGTCCCCCCTCCGGTTAATCAATTTTGATGAAATTTTTACAGTCATATCTCTGGGATATAAATAGATCAAATACTCAGTTTAATTAAAATCGTTAGAGCCGTTTTTGAGAAAATCGAAAAAAACCTAAAAAGTTATTAAATAAAGTACCCCCTCCCTTTGAGCAATTTTGATGAAATTTTTGCTGTCACATCGCGGGCATATACCTAAACTAAATGCCAAATTTCAGGTTCGCACGGTTTATATTTTTTGAGCTAGTCTGTTCACACACACACACACACACGCACGCACGCACGCACGCACGCACGCACGCACGCACGCACGCACGCACGCACGCACGCACGCACACACACACACACACACACACACACACACACAGACAGACCATTTCGCGGGACCTGGTCATTTGGACTCAGGGGACCCCAAAACGTGTATTTCCGTTGAAAACCGGAAGTCGAAATTTTTCACGATCGCAATACTCCCACTTACTCTATATTTCATATATAGGTAAGTGAAAGTAAAAATTAGTATCTACAAATTATTATTAATTTATGACCAAAGTTTAATGAATTACTGTTATTTCATAAAAGAGTTATACCATGTATATATTAATTTATTTTTCATTAACTATCTCTATTAATGTTGATTAAATTGTGTGTAATTGCTTTATTCTGAACGATGAAATACTCAAAATTATGATTAATATTTTGAAAATTTTTTGAAGAAATTATAATGCCCTATAAGTCTTCATGCATAAAGAAGAACATTCCCCCACTCCTTTTCTGGCAATCAGAAGCTTTCAGTTGGATTATTTATATTCATAATCTATTCAGCTATTAAAATCCAAGGTTACTAAATAAAATGTAAAAGTTATGAAACACATTTTTTGGAACCTGTTGAAAAGTTGAAAGTGGGCATTCAGGTCAGACTTCTCATTTTTATATTTCTAATATTTATGGAAATAGACGAATTAAAACAGTTTTCCATTTCCTGATTTATAATTTTGAATCCTCTTAACCCTTTGGTTTCAAATGTCAGCCCATGCATCGTTTTTGACATTAAAGATTCCCCGTTTTAAGTAGAAAGTTAATAAACATATGCCTTTGAAGACGCAAAGCTTCATTATGTCATTTGAAGTAAAAGTTAGAAATTTTTTTCTTTCAAAATTGATGAAAAGGATTTAGTATTCTAATTTTCTAAACATGTTCAACACTGTCGGTAGAATTGCATTAAAGACACGTTTTATATATTACCTATTTGGAAATAATATGTCGAATTAGTTGTTCATCATTCTGTTTCATTTCGGTTTTATAATGAACTAAGTTCATTAATTTTTTTGACGATAATATTAACAGAAAGGTTAGATTAGGTTATAACCACTCTAATGATCTACTATGTTTTTGGTATTAAAAAATCTTTTGTTAATCTATCATTTTTAAAACTTTCGATGTGCTCAAATGATTCAATCATACATTCCTGTAACTATGGACCTAATCCAGTGAGCTGATTTGAAATATAAAGTTATCTTAGTGTACCAGATTTTTTTAGCATTGTGCTGAAATCTTTACATGTCATTGGTTTCGTTGTTACCATTATAAGTCTTATTAAGTATTTTATTTACTATGTATTTTTAATTGTAAAGTCATGGAGTAATATGCATCAAAATGAAACAAAGTGAACGTATTGATAGAAATTATATTTTAATTAAATCAGAATATGCCATGGTTTCAGTTAATTGACAAATGAAATTATTCGCCTGGGTTGAGCTTAAAATAGCCTAAAAAGTTGTAACCGGGCTCGATATTATGTCACCTGAGGCTGAGGTTGGAAAAGCCAAGGCGGAAGAGAGACAACATGTAGATATGAACTGGAGTAGAGATCGCGCCTGGCGTGGCAACGACTCCTGTGCCGGATTAGTATTGACAACTTGCTACTCCGCATTGTTCTGATGCCGCTTTCTAAGGTAATTAGTAACATGTTCGAACTGCTTGCATAACGGTCGGGATGTGCAGGTCGGTTACCTATGATTACGATCCGAAAAGTGGACTGTTACTGTTAATTTATAATAACTTGAACGCTGGAAGAACTTGGAGAGAACAGAGGATGTGGAAACCGAGGGAGGGGGGGGGGGTCACAGGGACAATAAGTCCCAAATTTTTTGGCTTTTCATTTTTTTTGTATTTTTTTAGCGAATAATGCAATTAGGTAGTTACTATGCCTTAAACATAAGACTTTTGATTGTTTAGATCGCAGTTCTTCTTAATACAAGGTAACAAAGTCATTAAAAACCGGTGATGTCAGCCACTTAATTATGAGACCTGGGGGTCATGACCTCCCCCACCCAAATTTCGTGCTGAATCCAAATTTAACCGTAACAAGTGCTTAGTATTTCGAAAATTGACCTACATATCAATCAAATTTGTTAAAGAAAATAATTGCATCATGTCTGTCTACCTTACACTTTGCTCATTACTTTTCTAAGAGATCGCCTAAAAACTTACATAATATTAAAAAAGTCGATCTGTAATCGATTAAAGAACTGGAAAATCAATCGTCAAGAACGATTATCAACAAATATTATGTCTTGGAGAACCTTATTAAAGATTTCTTTCGAACACGGAAAAATAGTGTCGATTTGGATCAGGGATTGTTTCCAATTATCTGGAAGACTGCATTTCAAAAGTGTTAATTTATTAAAAAAGTTGTAAAAAGTAAACGTTAATCAAAAACTGCTGAAAAAATTAGAATATTATGATGATTTTATGGTTTCGCTTTTTGAGGGGATGTAGTGCTTTTAACTTATCTAATAATTAATGCTTTTAATCTAACTTCATTTTTTCTTATCATTGTGTAATCACTTTTCATCCAATTATTTTTCTATTACCTAAAAATTGTATCAATACTTTTTAATTTACATTAAACCATTTTTCTAACGCATTAGACTTGCGTCCAACAGTAAATCATACTCATTTTTTAAAATTATATTAATTATAACAATTCATTTCTACATTATGTTGAATAAATGATTCCGCCTAAAACGGGAGTGTAATGAATAGAAAACACCTTTCATTTAACAAGGCTTTAATAAGCATTAAATTGCTGTATAGAATGAAATACGTATACTGAACATTTTAAATACTAAAATTAATAATTACTGAACATGAGATATAATTTGATAACAAGGAGATATATCACACTCTCCCCCCCTTTCATTTAAGAACATAGTCGTTCAAATAGGATGGCTGTCGTTTGACTCGAGACGATCTTCACGGGGTGGTGGTATTAAAGCCTGTTTCAACTGAGGAATCGTCTTCTGAAGGAGAGACCTCCTGAGGTATTCCTAGGTCTTGTCGGCTGGTATTCTTCTGGAGCTGGGGGGAGGGGGGTGATCTGATTACCGGCTCGGCGGTGACTTGAGGTTCCTTTGGCTGAGGACCGTCCTCTGAATCTTCAAGTTCAATATTGGGTTCAGGACCTCTTTCAGAAGGTGCAAGGTGTCGCAGGTTTACTGTGGTCTCCTTTCCATCTGGCAGTCGAACAAGAGCGTAGTAGGGGTTAGCTTCTAAAAGATGTACTTCTTGTACAAGAGGGTCATACTTATTTCGTCGTACGAAGTTGCGACTATTACTTTCCCTGGTGTTCAGAGCCACGAAGGTAAGGCTTCTCCCGATGTATTTTTCCTCTTATGGTAAAACATTCATTCGTGTGGGCGCACTGGTATACCTGCATTGGTAGCTGTGCAGAGTAATGACCTTATCGACTGCAACGCTTCGGGTAAAACTCTCCCCCTCTGCGATATCGGTAGGCCTTTCGAGTGAAGTGCGAGTGATACTTCCAGATAATTCCGTTGTATCTCTCCACTTGACCATTTCCACAGGGGTTATACGGTGTAGTTCGGCTCGTGGCTATCCTTTTAGAATGGAAGTATTGTTCCAGCTCTTTGGATATAAATGCTGTACCTCGATCGGAATGAATATAACAAGGATATCCAAAAATGGAGAATATTTGACCCAGGGCTCCAATTACAGTTTTTGCTGACAAATCTTCAAAAGGTATTGCAAAAGGATATCTTGTATATTCGTCGACGACTGTCAACAGGTATTTATAGCGTGTGCTTGACGGTATGGGACCTTTAAAGTCTGTACTGAGTCTTTCAAATGGAGCTGTTGCCTTTATAAGATTACCTTGTATTCTACAAAAGTGTGGTTTGACAGCAGGAGTGGGGGAGAGTTGTAGAATCTGGTGAAGGCATCGGCTGCTGCGTTTTCTTTTCCTGGGCGATACACGATATCATAGTTATATGCAGCCAACTCAAGTCGCCATCGAGTGAATTTCTCATTCTTGATTTTCCCAGGATGTTTCATGTCAAACATATAAGAGACAGATTTTTGATCAGTTATTAATTTGAAGCTACGACCGATTAAATAATACCTCCACTTCCGAACTGCTTCGATTATGGCGTAGGCCTCCTTCTCGACTGCCGAGTGATGACGTTCACTTTTGGATAGAGTTCTGGAGAAGAAGGCGACCGGCCGCTGGTTCTGCGTAAGGACTGCAGCAATAGCTACATCGGAGGCATCAGTCTCCACACAGAAAGGAACGTTTTTTTCTACATTGTAGATACAAGATTTTAAAATACTCGTTCGAATGTCATTGAAATCTGCCACCAGCTGAGGGTTAAGAGGAAAAGTTTTGCAGTTCGATGAACTTTTTCAGAAAAGTGTGGTACCCATTTAGAGTAATATGAAAACATTCCGAGTGCTCGCTGTAAGGAAGCATTGTTCTGAGGTAATGGAAAATCGATTAATGGTTTGAGTCTATCTGGGTCAGGACGTACGAGGATATTATTTTCTATAAGATAGCCAAGAATTTTAATTGATTTTAAATTAAATTTAGATTTTTGCCTATTAATAGTCAGATTATATTTTTTGCAGACATCCATGAATTTATTTAAGTTATGGTCATGTTCAATCTGGTTCATTCCACTGACCGTAATGTCATCCAAGTATATATTTACCCCTTCTAGACCTTTAGTTTTAATTTCATCCATTTTCCTTTGAAATGCTGCGACACCATTTGTTACTCCCATTGGAATCCGTTTAAACTGCCAGAATTTTCCAAGTATAAGGTCGGTCTTCTTTTCGTATTGGGATCTGATAATAAGCACTCTTTAGATCAATTGTACTATGGACATTATATCGGGCTATGTTGGAGGCAATTTTCTCAATTGATGGTATCGGGTATGCATCCAATAGAGTATACTTGTTAATGGTGAGGGAATAGTCAACGACCATACGTTTCCTATGCGCCCCTTTCACAACTAGAATTTGTGCTCTCTACGGAGAGTTACTTTCCTCAATGACACCGTCCTTTAATAGCTCGTTAATATGAGTCCGAATAAACTTCTCGTCTTCATTCGAGTGAGTGCCTCCTTGATTTTATCGATATAGGTTTCCAGTTCGGAGCTAAATATTTAAACAAAACGGCTGGTCCTACCTTAGAGCAGGCGAGACTGCTGACGCTTAAAGTTGGCTTACTGCCGCCGAAAGAAACTGTCAAGCTAGAATGTTGCCTGTGGATGTCATGACCCAATATTACATCAGCGCAACAGTTCTTTAGAACGCTGACTTCAACATTTGAATACGAATTGTTCAGCGCTTGTAAGTTTACACGACAGAAAGACTTAACATTGACAGAATAAGAGGACGAAGCCATCAAGATGGCAGAGGTAGTGGGATAGCGCTCGAGGCTATGTTTAATAGCAAACGCTTCACTAATAAAACTCTGCGTACTCCCAGTATCTATCAGACCATCAGCTGAATACCCGTCGATTTTTATAGGTATTGTAGACTTAGCAAGGCTAGGAGGTGAGGCTGCTGAGATTTTAGATGGAACCAAACAAGGATGGATGGCTGCTGTCGTCGCACAGTTGTCTTTATCGGAAACGTCACTGTTTTGAAAAGCTGAGGTTTTCGATTTAGATTTGCAGACTCGCGCAAAATGGTCCTTTTTGTTACATCGTTTGCAAAAGGACTCTCGGGCCGGGCAAGATGAACGAGGATGTCTCGAGAGACCACAGAAATAACATTTTTGTGAGTTTACGACAGCGTTAAATGAGATGTTTGAAGGAGATTCTGGCTGGGGTGAAGAAAATCGATCTGGATTACTCCGAGAGGAGGTGGATGCAACTAGAGGTATGTTTGAAGTGTACGATTCTGAGAAAGCTTGTGCAGATTCTAGAGCACGAGCTTTTGAAAAAGCGTCATCTAAGGTTAAGTTGAAATTTTCTAACAACCTCTGTCTAATGCTAGATAATAAAAGACCATTAATGAAGGCGTCTCGAATGTACTCATCTCGATACGCAGTGGCACTAACATCTTTGAACCCACAGTCACTACTAAGAACACGCAATGATTGAAGGAACTGGTCTACAGATTCATCTGAACGCAGATGTCTAGTTATCAACTTATGCCTAGCAAAGATTTCATTTTTAGGTTTAATGTAAAGTGTGTATATTATAGAGATGGCTTCTTCATATGAAGAACATTCACTAATTTTTTCAAAGATTGAATGACTTACGTGATTGAATAGTAGATTTAACTTCTCCTCTTCTTTTGCTGTGATGAATAATTGAAATGTCTTTTTTCAATGAATCCATTTAGAAGTAATTTGGATTGATATATGTTCCGTATCAAATCTTTCAGGTTTTAAGTACTTGTCCATTTCGAAAGTAAACTCTAATGCTTATTAAATTGTAGTGAATAGAAAACACCTTTCATTTAACAAGGCTTTAATAAGCATTAAATTGCTGTATAGAATCAAATACATATACCGAACATTTTAAATACTAAAATTAATAATTACTGAACATGTGATATAATTTTATAACAAGGAGATATATCACAGGGAGTATGGATACATTTAAGATACAAAGTGAAGTGCCAACCTTTTCATGCCTACACCTAATTTTTGGAAAGTTCTGTGGCTGTGAAAGTGGTTCATGGAAATGGTGACATATCAACAAAACCACCAATTCACTCAAGCTGCAGATTTGATCTTAAACGTTTTAATTTGTCATGTTAATTAGAAGAATTAATTGATTTAATCTGTACTTTATATGAATACTTTACTGGGATCTTTGTATTTTGCTACTTAATGATAATGAATTAATTTATTAAAGGAAAGTTTCTGTAACACATGTTAAATATGAATTATATTTCGAGTAGCTATGTCGAAGTTATGATACAGAACCGTGTTTCCGTTCCAACATCCTATGGACGTTTTTATCTTGCTTTATACATTCTCTCGCTTGCAATTATTTTCATTATGGAGAAAGAAAAGCATTAATACATTTCGCCTGGCTAGAGAGATCGGTAATTGTTGGGAAACAATCTCATATATTCTTCCTTCGGAATCAGAATGCGGAAAGTTGCGTGTTGACGGAGTTTGGGTTCATTATGACTTACTTGTTTTTAATAACTTTAATATTTATTTAATATAATTCTTTCAGGTAACAACAATAAAAAATATTCGATTTATCTATCGATTTTTTCATTTATAAACTGTATGCTTTGAAGAATTCAAAGATGGGAAAACAACTTGCATTGAAACGCAATCCAAATATTTGTGTTAGGGTGGAAATAATATTAATAGTTATAATAAAGGCTTGACAGGCCCGGAGATTCGATGTCGACACCACCAATCTTTTTCTACTCACTTCCATCGATACACACACCGATCGCACTCCAAACCTAACTTCGTTTGTTTGCCACATTGAAATCCTACCTCGTCTCGGCCGACCCCTCGGCCCTAGTTTCCCACAGCTCTTGGTCGTAAACATTTATTTAACCACGCCAGATTATATCTTGGAATGGTAATATTTTTACTACTAAATAATTCTGAAATAATTTATTTTTGAAAATTTCAAGCTGCAAATTTTTTAAGGACTTAGGTCTGCGATACGATCCGCTCCATCAACCGCCATTGCTCTCCATGTCCTCAATCCTGTCGCCTTACGTCTGCCTCCTCGTGGTCCAGCTACCTCAGTCTGTGTCTTCCTCTTAATCGCTTTCACAATAGCTTTTTTGGTATCCGGTTTTCCGGCATTCTCTCTACTTACAGCTTTATTATTTTTATTGTATAATGAAAAAGATTATATTAGGTCCATGACCGAAAAGGTCCATGACTTGTTTTTTCTTGCTGGCCACGGCCGTGGTTTACATACCGGTCCATATATCATTCGGAGAGCCTTTCTTTCTCATATCCTTATAATTTGTTCGTTTACTTTATTCAGATACCATGCTACCAAAAGTCACAAATGGCCTGATGATTGTCCAATATATTTTTATCTTGGCTTTGCGTGAGACTTCGGTAACATAGCGATTTTCTGCCTTTCTGTCCTTTATTTATTCTTTTATATTACTTTCATAGAACATTGACCCTAGATATTTCGATTTGTTCACGTGATCGGAGGATTGACCACATATTTCATTGGTCTTCTCTGTAGACCTAGTTTCTTTGCAATTCCGGAATTTCTTCAAAGGCGCCAGCTATTGATGAGAGTGTTCTTCCTGTACTGATTACATCGCATAGACCATATAATCGGTGAGTCTACTCATAATTGTTATTCCTGGGTTTGTCTTTTGTTCGCTATGCAATAAAGGAGACGTAGAAAATACGCAGCTTATTTTTGGCAATATGCCCAATTTTATCGGAATCTCGAAGAAAATGGTTTAATAAGGGCCAATAAAATAATAACGAACTAATAGAATGTTTAAATGGTAAAAACGCTGATAATCTAATACCATCTTGTGATGTAGATTGGACCTGGATATGAATAAATGGACATGGACAAAAGATTTTAACTTCTAAATAATGCGTTAAATCGTCATTTAATATACATAAAAAATGTAAACGAGATAATAAACTTAATATAAGTACATAGTCAGTTTTACTACCTATAAAAATGTAGGACTAAGTTTGCACTCCTACATTCCTGTATTTGTTTTTTTATCAATACTTTGTAATGTAAAAATATCAATCAACGGGCTAACGGTTAAGGGACCAAGCCCTAATAATATTTAGTTAATATTAATTTTGTGCTAATATATAATATTATAAAAAAAACATTCTATTCTATTCAAGTATTTAAAAAAGGCAAACAAATAAATAAAATAATTGGTCTTCCTACAGAAAATTTCTGGATCTACCACTGGTTTCATCTAAAAATGAGAAGGTATCCAATAGGTCGATTACAATGTTTCAATACTTTCATACATCACTTTGGGAACTGTAATCTACTTGGCATTTTATCAAGGACTAAAAATGCAGAATAAGTCGCGGTTAACCTATCCAACACTTGCTGACTGGTATTTAAGAATTTCATAACTGAAGGACGTATTTGAAGATTTGATGTTGAACAATACGCCATGGTTGCCCAATGTTTTTTTTTTCCGGCATAAGAGAAAAATGAACTGTATAACGCATCAGTTGTGGTATAATTACATATTAAGTGCATGCTTTGTCTTCAAAGTCAATATTTCATTACAGGGTGTTAAAAGTCACTGGGATTCAGAATAGGATTTGGTTAAGGTGCTAAATGGTTGCTGTATGGAAGTATTTTTATTTTTATCATAAGTATGTTAATACTTATATTAACTATTAATAGATTCAATATCAGAATATGTTTCCCAATTTGTTTTTTAACAATAATCTGGTCCAATGGACAGTATCCCTGTTAAAGATTGTCTGAGAACAAGTTAGCAGTAATAACATCGCAATAGTAACTCAGATGTGGAACGTTTTTGCTTAAAGTAAAATATTTGTGACAAGGGCGGATCCAGGGGGGGGGGGGTACAGGGTTCATGCCCCTCCCCCAAATTTCATGCGAAATCCGCCCCTTATTTGTGATTGATTAAGTCTTACATATAGAACCTACTTCAATGCTTATATAGAATGTTCTTACAGCCCATCAATAAGTAATGTGTTGTTCTATGTTTCACATCCTCAGTAAGTGTAGTAACAAGAAGTTTCCACCCTGATCATATCTTGACTGCTACATGCCATAATGAATGAGCTATTCAGACAGCGTTTAAAATTGAGTAACTTCCTGTATGGTCACTATGATCGTAGGATAACTACTGGGATAACAATCGAGAAATGGTCAAAGCTATTATTGTAATAACAATGGCGTAAATTATTGGTAGGAGAGGAGGCCCCACGTCTCGCCATAAGCGTTTAGCAGGTGATTTTAATTGAATGGTTATATCTAAGTAAAAATTACCTTAAAATTATCTTTTATCGGACCAGTATTTTATTTGTTCATGTAATTGTCACTTTGTCGAATTATTTAATTTGTAATTGTATTAAGATATACCCTTTCAATAAAAAATGTATTTTATTAAGGATCCAAACGAAAGAACATGAAAGATTTTTTTTTTCTACCTTGGCCTATTTCACTCCCGCTCCGCTCCCGGTCCGCTCTCGCTCTACCCCATTCACACTATCGCTCCGCTCCCGCTCCACCTCCGGTCCGCTCTCCTAATGTGTTATCATGTTCAGATTATATAATTTTACACCGTTCACTATTGAACGGTTGAAACTATTAATAATCGAAGTCGTCTGTATTTGGATTTTAATCAATGATTAACTTTCAGTTATTAAAGTACTTATTTATTCATCAATTTTACGGCCAAAAAAAGTTCAACTTCTCGTTTGTAGAAATAGCTGTTAAGTGTACTTTTCTTGATGAAGAAGATATTATCAAAACATATAATAAGCAGAATATATTGCAACACTATGATAATTATAAATCAATTTATATTAATCTAATCTTAATTTGTGGGTGGCCACCATTTTAAATTATTTTTAAATAATTTATTTTTTGAAGAGAAAAGATTTTGCTCCGCCGGGAGTCGAACCCGGGTCTCCCGCGTTACATGCGCGGATGCTGACCACTGCACCACAGAGCTCGGCTCAAGGTAAAGCAAATCCTTCCTCTTCACTGATACCTACTCCCCCTATCTCACAAATTTTGCGAGTAGTAGCGGGAGGTGGACAAATTTTGTCCAATTCATGATATTTATTGACATAAGTCAATTTTTAAATTATTTTATATTAATCTAATCTTAATTTGTGGGTGGCCACCATTTTAAATAATTTATTTTTTGAAGAGAAAAGATTTGGCTCCGCCGGGAGTCGAACCCGGGTCTCCCGCGTTACATGCGCGGATGCTGACCGCTGCACCACAGAGCTCGGCTCAAGGCAAAGCAAATCCTTCCTCTTCACTGATACCTACTCCCCCTATCTCACAAATTTTGCGAGTAGTAGCGGGAGGTGGACAAAGTTTGTCCAATTCATGATATTTATTGACATAAGTCAATTTTTAAATTATCAATGAAGAGGAAGGATTTGCTTTGCCTTGAGCCGAGTTCTGTGGTGCAGTGGTCAGCATCCGCGCATGTAACGCGGGAGACCCGGGTTCGACTCCCGGCGGAGCCAAATCTTTTCTCTTCAAAAAATAAATTATTTATAAATCAATTTAATTAGTGGTCAATAAATAATTTAATTTTTTTCCGAATTTATTCGAATACATTTCAAGGGTAATTTTGATTTAAAAAAAAAAATATCACCAAACAGAAAAAAAACACGAAATCTTCTTGTGAAGCGGTTTGCCCACGAGGAAAATTCATTTTATGTTTAAGATATATTTTGCAATGAATTAATGTAAAAAACGGTCACTGATTTATTGACTATATACTCATTGCTATTATAAAACAACGGTCAATTTGAAACTTGAGTAAAAATGCAATATATTATGAAAAATGTCAGATCATTATCAAAAAAATATATTAAAGCAAAAAATAATTGAAATAGGAATCAGGATAATAAGAGAACTCTATACCGATCTAGATGGAGCGAGACTGAGTCGAGACAGGACCGATAGTGTGAATGGGGTAGATCGAGACGGGACAAGGAGCGGTGCGAGAGTGGGGCGGGAGGGGAGCGAGACCGAACCTGTACCAATATTGTGATTACCCTCTTTCTATTTCTCTATAAAATATTTTGCCAGTGAAATCGGACCGGAAGCGGTCAATGAACAGATTATTCAGCCGAATAATAGAAATAATACGAGGGTGAATCAAATATAAACGAGACTTTTCGCCGCACAATAGTGGAGGGAGAACGTTCCCGCTTTGTTTGTAGTTGGGTAGGTTTGTCAGGAGTAGGGGAAGCTCATGGGCTCGCCTCCTCGACCCTCTCAGTGTCCACCGTGACGATGTTGGAGCAAGAGGTACCTCCGTCAATTGCGCAACGTGTTTTAATCAAGTTTCTCGCCGCAGAAGGCATAAATCCGGCCGAAATCTTGAGGAGATTGACTGACCAGTGCGGGGAAGAGACACTGTCGCGAGCCAGAGTGTTTGCATGGCATAAACAGTTCGTGGAGGGTCGCGATCGTGTTGAAAATGAGAGCCATGACCGCAGACCTCTCACCAGCATTACAGCGAACATCAGCAGTGTTCGACGGCTTATTTTTTGCACGAGCGCAGGACAATTAATGCGGCCTACTACTGTGACGTTTTGAGTGAGGTCCAACTTGCATACCGCCACAAAAGACGAGACCTATCGATCAGGGAAGTGGTTCTTCTCCATGAAAATGTTCGCCCCCATACAGCAGCCTTGACTAGGGAAAAATTGGAGCAACTGGGGTGGGAAACATTGGAACACCCTCCTTACAATCCAGACCTGTCAACCTGTGACTTTCATGTGTTTGGTCCTCTCAAGGAAGCTTTGGGAGGCCAAAGATTCAATAGTGATGCTGAGGTTGAAGCCTACTTGCGCAATTGGCTGTAGACACGACCTGCATCTTTCTACGTGGAAGGAATTGGAAAGCTGCCTATCCGCTGGGAAAAATGTGTTTCCAAATCAGGAGATTATGTAGAAAAATAAACTATATTCTTTTTTGCGTTTAAAACAAAAATAAATTAAAAAAAAAAAAGTCTCGTTTATATTTGATTCACCCTCGTAACTACGATGATTGTAAATGACGAACATGATGAAAAAATATTGGTCAAATAAGTTACAGTTGTATTCCCGGTATCAATGCATCGATTCGGTGCCACAAAAGCATGCATTATTATTTAAATTAAAAATTGTTTTTTTGTGAACTTTCCATACTTAATAAATGGTAAATTTTTAAGATTCATACTAAATTATTGGCCTATCACGAAAATATCATTAAAAATAAATACTTTATTGTGGAACTTAGTTATAGTGAATGTTGATTTAATGATGACCAGATGATACTGGTTGGGAAGTAGCGACTCTCAATATTACTGGATATCATTTACGATTACTCCATCTTTGGAAAAGTAAAAAAATAAAAAAAAAAATAATAATAAAAAAACTATTAGATAATAGTTTAATGAATTCATAGACGTAGATCAAAAGTCAATCTCTGGGATGTTACGTTAGACGCCAAGACCACGTTATAAGAATTATTAAATGGAACTTGTTAGTAAGGAAGAACTTTGACGAATATTTGTTATCATGGACACCGCCTTCGGAAAACCATAAATCATGTTATTTTTCATTCAATATCCATCGGGCGATTGTGTAAAGAAAGCATTTTATTCACAAGAGATATTGAGCTAATATATGGGGTCAATCCTAACACAGTATAATAAGGAATTATTTTGGATATAAAAATAACTTAATCTATGTGAAATTTTACGAAAAATTCTTTTTGCGCCAAATAGATTAATATTCATTGAGATCATTTTTCGGCGTTTCACATTTTCGCTAGTTCTGGAAAAATGTTAGCACTAGAATAGTCAATCGCAAATTGGAGCCGACTGAGAGATGTCAGACGTTGGGCGTTCACAGATGATTTGGCTCTTGTACCAAAAATTAGACGGTAGCAATATAGCAAATAGATGAATTAAATCAAATAACCTTCAAAGAGGGGTTAAACTTATCGTTCACGTAGACCGAAATATTACGGGCGATTAAATATCAAGGAAAACATATTGGTAACCTAAGACATTGAAATTATTGAAGTATTTAGGATAATGGGTAAATTACAATGGAAGGTATAGTCAGTTAGTGAGGATAATTAAGGAAGCAGCATTACATATATTAAGATAGGTACACAAAAAAAAAAAAAAAAAATAGAATGAGGGCATTTTAGTACCGTAACATTAGGGTTCAAAAAAATGTTAAAACTATTATTGGAAACGAAAAAGAAAAAAAGAAGTGTGTGTCGCACAAAGAAAACGATCGAAAATATT
This sequence comes from Aelia acuminata, assembly GCA_911387785.2. Classification (NCBI taxonomy): domain Eukaryota; kingdom Metazoa; phylum Arthropoda; class Insecta; order Hemiptera; family Pentatomidae; genus Aelia; species Aelia acuminata. Next base: position 74,034,270 of record OU426983.1, on the reverse strand, counting down.
GCGATGAGAAAATTGGTGTCCTTAATAATGTAGATATGCTTTGCGATGATGAAAACGATGTAATGCTAAGAATGATGGCCATAAACATTCGTATCGCCACAGAGGATTCGTAAGCGGTACCTACGAATCCTCTCTGGTCATCGTTACTAGCATTAAACTGTTTTTATCATCGTAAAGCATATTTATATTATTAAGGACAACTCTTTTCTCTGCGCATCCTCTAGTCGTACCTAAATTGATTGTTTTATATGACTTATATATAAGAATTTTATTTATTAGTGTTATTTACTATTTAAAAAATGCACATAAGTTTAAGAAATTTGTAGATCTGACCTTAACTAGACGACACTCCTTTTGCAGGTCCGACTATGTCACCGGGTTTCGTGCTTAGGATTAACAAAAATATTATGTTGTTTCCTAATATTCTATTTACATATTTAAGGGGAAACTCGGGTGCTAAAAACGGCAAGAATATGTTAATATCGTTGGGCCCTTTGAGAGATCGGGTCCATTGATAATATGCAAAGGCTCCACAATGAGATCTTTGCACACGATCTACCTACCATTGGCAAAGATCGGCCATAACCTTGAGCAAGGACCGCTCCGGAGGACTTGAAGAGGGGAGGTAAGTGAGGACCGAAAGTGGAAGTCAGCCGTCTTCAGTATCGAGGGTGAGAGTGTGGCGGTAGTATCTCAGGAACAGCAGGCATGAAGGTAAGATGCTTCTTGTAATAGTAATACTAGCTCTTCTCAACTATATATAATAACTATATATATAACTAATTTTATTACATTATATTAAATACAAAATGAATGAAGTACTTTAAAGGAATATATGCAATTTTGAAAACTGATCTATGATTAAAATGCTTTAAATTATATTTTACTTGCATGTTACATTGATCGAAATTATTACTAACTAATGGTATATAAAATGCTCATGAATAATAAGACATAAGCATCACGACACCTGTCAAGTTGTTTGGAATTTGACAGCAGCTATTGGAAATCCAATTTAAAAAGTTCTGTTACTTAAAATTTAGAGATGAAATTCGTGAGGCATTGATGGCACGGGTTCTAATCCGATTACGGTTAGAAAAAAATTATTCCGTAGCCGGCCCATGGATCTCGACCACTTGCTAGAATAGATTCTTTTATCTGAGGAATCATATTTATTATAAACTGTACACGTATGGGGTTATATATGTACATAAAAGCATACACATCATATTCATCGCAGGCTGATTCGTTATATTTGACCATCTTTAAGTTTGAATGTAAATTGTAAAATTATTACTATAAGAAGAAATGGATGACCTAAATCTGAATTTCCTTTATTGATGAGTAAATTATAAGCATTTATGTACGTATTTTTATTCCTCGATATTTCCACATATTTCTCTATTTGTAATAATATCATTCTCGTTTAATGTTTTTTTTTCTTTTTTTTTTGGTTGTGTATTGTTTATGTAATTGCATTATTTTAAAAGTGTTTATTCCTTCTATGTTCATTCCTATTAGGTTTATTTTTGGTGAGGGGCTGCTAATGTATTTATGGTATGGCATTGGAATTGCTAGGTTTAAGCACCCAAGTTTATTGTCATAAGCCTTTATTGCAGTTTATTGCAGGAGAATATGTTTCTATTTTGCAAGAGATCATCTCTGGGGCCGAAAGACAATCCTGGGACACACCCAGCCTATATTAAATGGGTTCTCCTTTTTGAAGAATTAAGGAGGGAAATCTGTCGGTTAAACATGATCATAGTAAAATCACTTCCATGCACGGCCGCTGACCAAGAAATAGTACTTCCTTGTACATTACTGAATCCAAAACGCACAGGGCTTTGTAATGGTACATTTGTTCTATTTTAATGGGTTATTTTAGAAAATTATCAATCTAATGATCGGAAATTAAGGTTTTTTTGTTTAATTTTTAAAGAAATTATAGACCACTTATGTTATCAGAAATGACGTGCTTTCAAATATTATTCGAAATCATATATTTCCGGATGTTATTTAACATTATTTATTTTTATTCTAATCAGAAAAATATTTTTCAGTCATCTTATGTTAATTGAAAACCTCCAATTGAAAAAATTAGAATCTATACTTTGCTTTCAACATTTTCCTAATTGATTTTAAATATATTCGTATAAATAAAACTGTCTATATTGTTGAAACCCTGTCTTCTTGATAATTTCGTCCTTCGTACACTTTAATTACAAAACGGACTATGAAATAACATAACATAAAAAATTTGTTCACCATTACTAAACTAAACATACATATTTATCATCCATTTATCATTACTATAGTACTATATCGATGTTTAGTTGAGCTTTACTGAAGGACCGAAGACCACAACTTAATCATTAATTTTGTGAAAGATTTTTCGTTAAAATTTATTTAACAGTGGAATGTAATTTTATTAAGAATTGATCAATTTCAACAATCATACATACATACGTATATACACAATACATATATATATATATATATATATATATATATATATATATATATATATATATATATATAAACATTAAATATTCATGTCATGTAATGTCCCATCTAAGTTGGTGATTGTTTCTATAAAGGTTTTGCGGTCAGAATCAATTGACTTTGATATAGGGATGCTCGAGTTTACGATATGCAAAGCTGTTGCAATGATGAAACCTACGAAAGACTGTAAACCTTTGCCACACCTCCATGGGCTGTACCCACAGCCATCAATATCTTGCGTAACTTGAAACACACTTTATGACCTGTCGTCAGGAAACCATCATGAGATAAATTGGCAGTGAAGAGGTGAAAGACATTACTCCTGAAGATCGCTGAGCCGTGGCTCCTCTCTCTTCTAATAATAATCCTCTTCCTGACCCAAGCCCGGAAGTAATAGCGTCCATCCCATCGGAAGACCGTTATGATACCAATATCCTGAAAACTTACCAAATCGAGAGTCATTTTGCTGCATAGATTTCACTAGAGCGATGGCGGGAACTCTCCTTGATCATGGTCAATACAATTTGAATGGTTTTTAGATTGAAGATTTGTTTTTTTCTATACTCATCATAAGAAAGTCGTGGGGGTAGTTACTTTGTTGATGTTTTGCCGGCGACTATATGCTCCTAACATTTATTTTTTTTTCTTCATTACCATAGCTTTAGAAACCGTATTTATACCCTTTTCTCGATTATTTCTTATTTTGTTATTAAATTTGTATATCCTATTGTAAAACTGATATAGGTGTTTAATAAATTTAAAAGACGTAAAATTATAATTCAAAACGTCCAACAAACAATTACAACTCAAACTAGTTACAAAACAGAGAACCAAAAGTAAGGCCATAGTTTGAAGCTCCTAGTCCATCACTTCTTAGGTTTAATCGGGAATGGAACATCCCAAAAATGCCTAGATCATTCGATACGTGAAGGTTACGGTTCGAACAAAGGTCTGGAACTCTTTTCCAATGAAACAGAATTAATCATATGCTTTTGTTACCCATTACAATGTAAACACACAAATGATGATTTTTGTTCCTTTATAAATGTAACATGTAACGAAAAATCAGTTTCTTTTCTTCAATATTCTGTATCCAGCATCAATCTGTCGTAATTTAATTAGTTCATTAAAAAAATTTATAATTCTTTTAAATAGATTCTTTAATAATACTTTTTTTTATTGTTCTCATTACCTAGATCTTGTGTTTTTTTGGCCAGCCTCTTTCATTTTCGAGTTAACTCCCCAGTTTGTTAAATACAACACTGAGCGAATTCTTATATTCTATCAATTTATCTGTTTTTTATGGTCTTCAATGTGGTCTCCTGCTAAGTATTTTGGCATTTCTGGTGTATCGTGTCCAGCTATCTGCCCTCCAATCTTAATCTTGCCTTCATATCATGAGCCATCAGTTTCTGTAAGAAGTTGGTGCTTCTCCGCCATTCGTTAGTATGTACTCTATTCCTAGATCGACTCTGTTATAGGTGGAGGACTATTTTTTAAATTAGGGTAGTATTAATTACAACATATCCTGTGTGCTATCATGAAAAATAAATATAAAGAATTAAAAATGGTTCCTGGCCAATGAATGATGTGGCCACGATTCATGTCGTATGTAGAAGGGTGAAAGAAGCTGGGTGAGAGACCCAGCAAGAAGCTTTATCTACAGTTGAAGAAATGTTGCTTTCTCTCACGTTATTTCTCAAGTTCATGCCCGCTGATCATTAAACTGGTCAAAAAAGTCATTTGTATTAGATAAGAATGAAAATAAAAAAATGTTAGCATTAGATCAAATAATGATTTGTTTTAAACGAAGACGATTTTAAATTTTAAATAGACCAGTGAGTCCAATTTCATCTGCTAAAGAAATATTCATAAGATTGGACAGGATTGAACACATTGATGTATAATTCGGGATTTTGAAGAGGTAATCATTTTTCGAGAATTTTACGAAGGGAAGGAATAACTTAACTTGGAATTACAATTTTTCTCTCTTATTTATATAAGCTATATATTAAGGGACCAGCAGCATTTTCAGTATGTCATAGTATTCATTTGCCAGGAATCATGTGATCGATGAAAAATTATTTTCAATTTGTAGATGGTCTAAAAATTAAGTGTATTTCCTGAAAAGGAATAAAAATGATATTTTGAGATATTAAAAATAAGTAATGCTACTTTACCAACATAAAAGGCGAACTGAATGTGTCGATTTTTTCAACAAGTAGGGTAAAGCGACCTAATACATGTTCCTAATAGCAGATAATTCTAGTATATAAAATCTTTCGATTTAAAAAAAAAAGGCCAACTGAAAAAGGTTGATACAGATGGCAGTGGACGATATTAATTGTAGTCGTTTTTTTTAAATTGAAAGATTTTATAAACTAGCATTAGATGGGTGTATCTCATTAGGAACGAGTCTCATATTAGCTCACTTTACTACACTTAGTTACTTAATGTTTATAATTATTTTTAATGTATAATATGTATTTATCTTCATATCTATGGAAACAAAAATGAATATTAATAGGAACATATAGAAAGCAATGCAAATGTAAAGTAGAGTAATGAATGGAGCAACATTTCAAGATACTATGCTATCAGTGCATATCTGCCTACCATATTAGGAATATATAAATTAAAGCAATTAAGCAAAGCTAGCAATAGACTGCATAAGCAAGTCTACATTGATGTTGACATTGAATTTGTATACTGTTGAATAATAATCATTATGAATATGATTTAATTTATGTAGCTCCGTCTCAGTACACTGAGACATTTTTTACATTTTTTTTTTGTTTATTAGCAACTAAGGAAAGCATAGGTGTATGTCAGGCATGGGAAGGTTGGCATCCAGCAGTACCTCATCCCTGTGATCATTACAGTGACAGTCGATTAAAATATCCATCTAAGTTCATTGGCGGATCCAGGGGGGGGGGGGGGGGGCTGTGGGAGCTGCAGCCCCTCCCTTTGGAAACTTTTTTGTCATTTAAAGATAGAATTTGAATTTCCTTAATGTAAGGAAGCAAGTTAAAGAACAAATAATGTGCAGAACAAGTAGGTTTTTAGTTGTGTGAAAGGAACATAATGGTAAAAAAGCTAATTAGAAGATGAAATGAAGGGCTGCAGCCCCCCCCCGCCCCAATTACGATCGGCTGGATCCGCCCATGTCTAAGTTAGTATGGAAACGTTTCTAAAGGGTCTTTATATGTTGTTCAACTGTTGGAATGTATGTAGTGTATAGGGTTTTGTTAGTCACGTTCCATGGTGTTAAAGTAATTCAGCGATTGAAAGGTTTGAAGTCTCGATAAGTGGGTTTTTTTTTTTTTTTTTTTTTTTTTTTTTGCTGTACCACATATCTGTGACTATTATTGGCTTTAGTTAGTATGAATATTTATTTTAATTTTGCGTCAGTCCTAATATTGATATTAGTGAATAAAGTAGGTTAACTGGTTTGTTAAGGATCTTTTGTTTCATCGTAACGTGCGGGCCGTAGGGAGATGGATAAGGTTTTTTTATAACAGGAAAAAGAATGTCGCCTTTGCTGGAAGAAAACTTTCATATTCAATGTAACACCGTTATAACTGCACAAGGTGTATTCCTTCCTCTTGTACATAATTCTTATGTAAGAATGTATGGTTATTTTATGCTTTATAGGAAATGTTTCATTACATTGAATGGGCTAAAATTTCGGCAGAAGTCAATTTTTATGGGCAGTTGACACAAAGGTTAACTATAAGTGGTTCGACTTATAGCTATCGCCTAAACAACTTTCACTAGAATTTGTGAAAGTGGTCATATCCGAGGATCACAAAAAAACTACGTTATTCAATATATATTAATGGGGAGGATGATTCAATATATATTAATGACAAGGATGATATTTCAGATTTTTTTCTTGGATGTATTCAGTCATTGAGTGAAATCGTCACTACTTGTGAACCCGCCGTAGTGAAATATAATCAGATGTTTGGAACAGCATTTGTTGGATATGTTAAATAATAAGTTATAAGTTTATTAAGGTTTTAACTATAAAAAACGTTGTGCGAAGTGCGCAACACACAACTTTCACTTACCAACTTCCTTAGATTGGAAATTGACGTATTCTGATATATATGTAAACGCTATTCCTCAAATTTCAGGAGTTTCCCACATTCATTTACTTATTTTTGTTTGTATTTGCTCACTAAAGTACACTGAAATTGTTTATCGATAATTCGGCAATGCAAGCATAATACTCCATCGCGTCTGATTTTGTAATTCTTTATGTAGTTGTTGAAAAATTCATTTAGTTATCATGAAAACAAACCGTTTCCGTTTCCGTTAAATATTTACATTTCAAAACACGTTGAGAACTCTTTCTCATGAACAGAACATAATTATAATCCTAGGCGCACATTGGGACACACACGACGGTGAGCAGTTTTTGTAAAACGTGAATTAGATAGGAACCTGGACGTAGAGCAGGTTTGCTAAATTGCTCAGCGCAGTTTCCTATCCGCCACAAGTATTACAATAACTTATACTCTGCGCCGCACAGTGGTTTAAAATGACCAATTTAGGAACAAAACCCTTAACCGGTCACAAAAAGCGATTAAATATATACATTCCATGGTTTTTTGGGTCGCTGAATAGATTTATGTCACTTTCAAAGCTGTAATATTTCATTTTAAGGGTTACATGGTAAAAAAATACGCATTTTTAAAAGTAAAACTTTGATTTTACTTGGATGGTAATAAATATTATAGGAAACAACAGAATTTGAACTAAAATTGAGTATATATATATATATATATATATATATATATATATATATATATATATATATATAACTACGATATATAACTACGATAATAAAATTAATACTCTTTTTCTAACATAAACAAGACAATTGTAGATGGGTTTTACTTGTTACACCATCTTCAGTACGATATAAGATTAATATTCATGTAAATCATTCATTTATATACATATTTATGATATGATCTTTTAAAATTAAATCTGTCGCATCGACATCCAGAGGTATTTTCTTTTTTTCCAAATTAGGCCTCAAGTTACTGATGTATGGGTCAGATGACACCAACATAAAATTATATACATCTTCGTTCGTTGCTCTTCAAGATTTCCTACTACATTCAGAAAAATCTTTGGTTGGTCTCCCCCCCCCCCCCCCACCAAATTTCTAGAGCCAGGTTCACGATCGGTCTCGCAACCCATCGGCACAAAGGGCACGGTAAAGTTGTTTTCCAACCATTTACTGTTTTTTCTTAAAAAATCGTCCCAATTGTATGACGCTTTCTTAAAGCATTTATTAAAACGTCTAACAAATCTTTTTTAGTTTCCGAAATAATTGTAAATAAGGGCTCACCTTCCACCCCTGTAATTAATGCTGGTAACGCCTGCTCTAGCGACGAATTCTTATTCATCAGCATATCACATACATCGCAGTAGGAAAAGACGTATTTATGCATAGTAAATTTTAAACAAATGATTATTATGATGATGATAAATATTTCCCTCTCTTCGCTGAAAACTGAGGAACATAAACCATTGTTGACATATTGAAAAATCCATTTTGATCCAGAAGCGTATTCGTTCGAACGTATTTAGTTTGATTAGAAGCGTATTAGCCATTGAAAACACTGTACCTGGAAGAGTTGACACTTAAGCAAACGGCACTCCAGTTCACGCATTCCTAACTATGAAATGATCTCATTCAACGATTCGGACGTTTTCGGATCTGAAATCTTTTAGAATACCTTGAGTGATACGTCTGAATTGATTTAATATCAACTAGAAGACGGAGGTCGACGGAGCTAACATTGAAAAATACCAATAACCATATCACTTATGACATGTCTCAAGAGATCACCCAATTCTCTTTTCCATCCACCCTAAACTTTTTTTTTTGAAATCTAGGATTAAATGCCTTTTTTTCAGGATGTCTAAATAAGATATTTTCGAAAATTGTGGCCTCAGAAAAATTTGGGCTTCCCTAAGATCCCTTCGAAATAGGACGTTAACAAAAGTGTTTTCGTGTCATTCCTACAAGATGCCCAAAACTGTCTAATTTTCAAAGGTTTAATGAATTTTAATCTGAAAAATTGGTATGGATCCTTACTCTAGAGGTATTTAGGTTTCAAAAAATATCTCTAAAGTTTCGGTTGGAGCACCTTCATTTTATAGGGTTTTGTCCCTATCCGCACCACTGTGCGCCGCCTGTGTCTCAATGTGCGCTCGGCATTACCAATAACAGTCATTAAAGGTGTACTGCACATGCGTCGGCTCAACGTGTTTTATGAGTTGTCGGAATATTTTTCTTTTTTTCTCCTGTTTATGTTTACTCGATTTTTTTCATGTTGAGCCACTTTTTATTTTAAGGCATAACGAAAGACAGTTAATGTCTCCACATAAACAAAAACCAAGGTACTTTATAGGAGAACAAAAACGTTCCCTTCCCCATTTGAGCACTCTCAGAACATTTTAATGATGATAAAACTTACCTTAAAGAATTGGTTCTCATTAAAAATGACAAGTTTGATCAAAATCTTTAGAGCCGTTTTTGAGAAAATCGAAAACACGTAAAAATTAGACAAAATTTATGAAATAAAGTGCTCCATGACCTTACTCAATCTCAAAAAATTTTTTAATGTCATATCGCGGGCATACATACACACCAAATACACAAGTCTGTTCGCAAAAACTAATTGCTCAGATTTAATTCTGATTGCGGAATATCCCATCCTAATATCGTTCCTATAGAAGAAGACTACCATTGCCAAAATCATAAAAACTAAAATGTTGCAGGAGAAACGTCTTTTGTGATCATTATTGATTTCTTTCAACCCTATGTTATACCGCCTTAAGTGCTCTCCATTAAATATCGGATTTAAAATTAAAAATTATGGAATTTTCTAAAATGTGATTAACTATGTTTAAGGGGGAAAAACAAACACTTGTGGTAATATTCTTCCGAACGGGTGTCAGCAGGATAGAAATGTAAAAACATTAAAGTTTTGGTATGTCCAAAAATCAACAATAGGAAAAAACTACATGTAAATGAGAGGTTAAATCAGAAGAAGATAAACATACAAACATTTAAACGCAAAACGTAGGAAAAGAGAGGTAGCATAAGAAATTTGGTTATATCAAACAGCTGATCAGATGAAAAACAGAAACAAAAATTTGCTTAGCTAAGAACTGAAATATATATTAAAAATAGTTTAAATCTTTATATATTTCATTTCCCTGTCCAATTCATTAGGATCTCTATGGGTGGTATAAAATAACGGTGGGTATTTCTTGCTTTCATGGGTATTAAGTTATAACAGCTAATTTTCTCCATAAAAAAGTAAACTTAAAAACAATATTTATTATTTATTGTAAAGATGACTAACACCACTTTCACATTCAATGGCCCTTATGAAATAGTGTACATACACATCCTATACGATCCTTGACCTGACAGCTGTTTCTAATGCTATATATTAAGACTGTGCCCAGTTAAGAAGAAAAAAATCTGTTCCTAAAGGATAGATAAATTACAATTTTCATTGAGAAGTGTGTTGCCATAACTCAGAAATAAGATATTTTTAATGGTGATAATTGTTTGGCCGTAAATATTATCACACTAGGATTATAGGCGCACCACGATTACTATTAGGGTGGGGGGGTGTAAAAATAATTTTATTGAATTTTAAAAAAAAATATCTCACTTTATATGTCAAGTAAAAAATGAACTTAAAATTTAAATTTAATTCCTTTATGTGATTTTAGTGGGGAATAACGTTTCTATCAGTCATCTTGGAGGGCTTCAAAGGGGGGTCTTCTGTCACCGAGCCCTCATTGGTTGCGCCAGTATTCATTCTATTTATTTATATCTTATTTTTATTGTTTATAAGTTTTTTCATGTTTTTATTTTTCTATATTTAGCCTTGACTTTTAACTTAGGTCGAAAAATAGGCCCACAATATACTCTTTTCCTTATTATTACTTTTTTGTCCGCTCCCCGGACCGTTTTTTCTACAAATGAAGTATTTTGTTAGTGACTGATCCAGATATTCGGTACCAGTTACTCTATACCCATTCGTGATGTATGTAGAACTGCTGAAAGGCCGGATAAGGTGGTTATCTAAGTTCTCAACTATTTTGCTAGTGAAGTCTGCTTTCACATGAGATGTTCATTGAGGAAGCTTTCTTTTTCAACCAAGTATCGTCTTGACTTATCTGTGCCTCTACTTTCGCTGTTCCATCTAGTACACATGCAAAAAGTTCATGATCGGAACAAGTTATATCCGTCTTAATACTTACCTGTCTCCGGAACTGCGACTGTTCAATAGTTTTTCTAGTTACTGAAGTTACTCATTCGATAAACATATAACGAATAAAAAACAAGATTTTGCTTAACAATGCAAATAGTAACTGGTAGCCTTGCATAAACATATTTATCATTTTTTCTGTAATGCGACTATCTCTATGACTCTTTGGGATGATAAATGAATTTAGAAGTCAAAACATCCTCTAAATTTCTATAGGAAAGTACTTAGTAATACCGAATTTCAGCCCTATTTGTGAAAAATGCATATTTTGAGATATCTGCAAAAATTAAAATTCTGTTAATTTTTCACCACGACTACATAATCTACCAGCATCGTTAAGATATAACAAAGGAAGACAATGGTCATGTGAACACCGTTTTCAATGAAACTTTTCTTGGTGATACTAAAATATTAGATGCATTCCCACCCTAGAGGCCATGAAAAAAATATTTATATAGTTTTATTATTTTTTTCTACCTTTACTTTAAGCATTTCTGAGTTATTTATTTGTTTTTTGTAAAAAGGAAAAGAATATTGCCAATTGTATAAATGTATATCAAAATACAAAAAAACAAACAAAAAAAAAAAAAAAAAAAATAGGCAAAAAAAAAATATATATATATATATATATAAAGCAAATAAAATTAGTTCTTATGACCTTTAAAAGACCTTAAAACAAAATTTCCCCTAAATAAAAAAGCTTGTTTGATTTCTCTTGAGGTTTTTTTTCCTTTCTTTTTTCGCAGATATTTATAAAAACTTTGTTACTCCACAGGAGTTTCTCCAATTTTACTACATCCATTAGAATGTTGATTTAGGTCTCTTCCAAATCTTATCAACAAATTTTAGATTATATGCCTTTTATGGAATTAATTAAGAAAAACTCTTCAAACATTTTATAAAAATGATTGCCTTATGTTGTAATATAAAAATTACGAGAGAACTGTCTCTTTTGTGTTTATTAGATAAACCTAAAGAGCCAACAGTTCACAACTTTCTTACACATTATATAAGTGCATGGTTCAGTTGCCTGCGACGAATGGAACCAATAAGGCATTAATAGATTGCTGGGTCACTGTCGGTAAAGAGCCCTCAGTTAGATGAATGAATTATTTCGTTTAAATAAAACGTTTAATTTTCATCTTTTGTTATTTTTTTTTTTCGGAGATTGAGTTCGAAGCCATTTACTGTAGTTCATAAAGGTCTAAAGTCGTTGCTAAGAATATTTAGTCCATATACGATTTTGAGATAGATAGTCGAGGCATTTAAAATAGCCCAGTTGCTATAAAAAATTCATAGAAATGGTTGCCTTATTTTCTAATATAAATATTACTAGATAGCTGTCTATTTTGTGTTTAATAGAGAAAAATATAAAGAACAAACAGTTCAATACTTTTGTACACCTTATATAAGTGCATGGTTCATTGTTGTTTTGTTAAGTCACCTGCGATGAATAGAATCAATAAGGAATTGAATAGATGGCTGGGCCACTGTCGGTAATGTGATCTCAGTTACATGAATGATTTATTATGTCTAGTGCTATTGCCTAGTTTTTAAATATTTATATTAATATTTATTAATCTACTATCAATAATATCTGTCTATCAATAATATAAAACACTGTTTTAAAATATAATTTAAAGGAGAAGAAGTATGGCTGACATATCACGGGAAACGGAGAGATTGAAAAGCCGCTGGATGAAAAATCCTCTCACCTAAACAACCCAAATCAGGCTTGTATGTTGGCATGAATCAAGCAAGGAAAGGGTTGCTGCACGGTACTTTCTTTCCCCTGATCTCATTTACTGATTGTCAGCATCTTGTCAACAGGTGCAAATAATGAATATATATATATATATGTAAGTTTGCTACAGTGTGATAACACCCTTGCAACCTTCGTTTTGTTTAGGTTTAAGTTGGCTACAGTGTGATAACAAATAACACTGTTGCAACCTTCGTTTTGTAAAGTGCTTAATGTTGGGTTACCTGAGTGTTAAGACTTATTATAGATTTATAGTTTCATACTAGTTTATGGACGTGCAATTTAATTCTTTTGTGCAGGTAACCTTATACTATCTATGTTATATTTTCATATTTTATGTTCTCAATGTTGTATTATAATAAATGTATTTTATACCTTTTGTGCAGACAAAGAATAAATCACGTTAAAACAATCTTACAAATTAAATTGCAAGATATCAACTAGTAAGAAATGGATTTGCTTTATGTTCAAGTAGTTAAGAAATCTGAGAAAGAATTTGGAATCCAATGTATATCCATTGATAAGAATACATGGTATTTGGTACCAGAAGAGTTTAAAGATGTAAGTATTCACATTTCTTTATCAAACAAAAACCCTATAAAAAATGCAATATCTGCTATTAAAAATCCAAGAGGATATAGAACAGTCGCCATTAAAATAGATGAAGAAATTAGAAAAGAGTACTTTGATGAAGCTGACAATGTCTGTTTTCGAGAGTTGCCGTTAGAAGAATGTGTACCAATATCTGTTTCAAGAGTTGCTGAAATTGGAAAATCAGAGTTGGAAAGTCGTATAAGAGAATTAGAAAATCAAGTAAATTTAAATTTTAACCAAGAAGAAATCAAACTGCATCAAATTGAAAAAAAATTTATTTTAGAAAAATTTGAAAAAAACCAATCAGATCCTATAGAATGGCTAACTCGGTTTGAAGATGAGTGTAGTCGCTTCCAGATAAATTCCGATAGTGGTAAAATTCAAGCTTTGCGATTTTTCCTCATAGGCCCAGCAAAAGATTGGTTTGAAATACATCTCAAGAAAATTGGTGTAAACGGTCATTGGAATAATTGGAAGGAATCGTTCTTTAACGTTTTTGTTGATAAAGGCTGGTATGTTGTTAGAAAAGCTTTTAACTACAAGTATTTGGGCGGGTCTTTAATCGATTATGCGCTTACTAAGGAAAGGTTATGCCTAGAAGTAGAACCTAAGGGCACTGAATTATCCCGTATCAACCTGATAGTTTTTGGATTGCCGAAAGAAGCTCAAGAAGAACTTGATAGAGAAAAAATTACCAAGCTTGAAGACTTATACGCGGAACTCCGAAAACTAGAGGACTCATTTTCAAGGAAGAAGAAAGAAAATCCACCAAGACCTAGATTGAATATAAGTTCTGATCTGAAGACTTTTAAGAGTGAATTTCATCCGAAGAACGAAGCTCAAAGGAAGCCATGTCCATTTTGTGCAAGTATTGGTTTTCCGAATCGGTACCATCTTGCTGCAGAATGCCGTAATCGAAATAAAGAATCAGGAAAACTAAAAACAAACATAACTAAAAGATCTTCTGAGATTGAAGACATAGAGCTATTAGCAACAGATTTAAATAACCAAAATTTAAACTGAAGAACCGGGCGAAATTAGATCCGTTGATAAAGCTAAATGTAATAATTTGTGAAAAGATTAAAACAAAGGCTATTTACGACAGTGGCTCTAACGTTACATTAATTAATCAACGAATTGCTGATTTGCTACAGTTGGAATTAATCGAGCAAAAGTTTTTATTGAAAACTATCAGCGGATCAAATTTCACCTCAGCCCGGGCTACAATATTGCTTCGCATTGGAAATATTGCAGAATACATAACTACTTACGTTGTCAATAACGATAATTTTTCTTACAATATTTTATTGGGGATTGATGCCATAAAAAAATTTAAATTGATTCAAAATGAAAATTTAAGAATATTACAACGAGCAGATACCAGTAATGTGATAGATTTACAAGAAAACCGTTCCAATAGTGATCGAGAAGATAATTTTAACCGATCTAATTTAGATCAGATTACCAAATTTAAATTGAAAGATAATCGCTGTTTAGTTAATGAGGATAATTCCGACGAATATATAGAGCTAAATTTCAATGAAAATTTAAAAATAGAAGAATTTGAAGCGAATTTGAAGCATATGGATAATGAAGAGCGAAAACAGCAGATTTTGCAGCTAATTGAAAAGCATAAACACATGTTTGCTAAGGATAAGTTTGATATTGGACAAGTTAAATCAAAAGAAGCAGAGATAAAACTTATATCTAACGAATATGTCACCTGTCGACCGTATAAATGTTCACTTCCTGACGAAGAAGAAATACGAAGCCAGATTAAGGCATTATTAGAAGCAAAAATAATCGAAGAATCTGATTCTCCGTTCGCTTCCCCCGTAACCCTCGCCTTCAAGAAAGATGAAAATAAGAAATCACGCTTGTGTATCGACTTCCGGAAATTAAATAAATTGGTCGTTCCAGAAGTTTTTCCATTTCCCACAATACAAGACGTTATCGACAAAGTGGTTAATTGTGAGTATTTCACAGTTTTAGACATTAATTCGGCATTTTGGTGCATTTCACTAAAAGAAGAAGACAGAGAAAAAACTTCTTTTATAACGAAATACGGAAAGTTCATGTTCAGGGTACTTCCATTTGGTCTCAAAAATGCTCCGGCCACATTCCAGAGAATTTTATCAAACATTATTCGCAGAAATGGTTTAGATGAATTCTGCATCAATTACATCGATGATATTTTGATATTTTCTCAAACCTGGGAAGATCATCTTCAACACATCGACAAATTTTTGCAGGTCACCAAAACTGAAGGATTCAAACTAAAACTAGTCAAGTGTTTATTTGCAGCTAAGTCTGTCAAGTATCTAGGACACACAATTTCAAAAAACAGAGTTTCACCAGCAGAAGGAAATTTAGTATCTATCCGGAACCTACGAAGACCATCAGATAAGACTGGTGTTCGGAGTATTTTGGGCTCAATTAACTTTTATTTGAAATATATCGAAAATAGCTCTCAAAAATTGGAACCGTTACATCGATTATTACGAAAGGATGTGAAGTTTGAATGGTCCGACGAATGCGAAAAAGCTTTCAATATGGTAAAAGATTATTTATGTACTGCACCAATATTGTCGATTTATGACTATAATAAGCCCGTCTTCATCGAGACAGATGCAAGTTTTAAAGGTATTGGTGCGACACTTAAGCAACCACAAGAAGATGGAATATTGCATCCTGTAGCGTATTACTCGAGAAAACTTTCGGAAAGGGAGAAACGCTTAGATATCATCCATTTGGAATGCAAAGCGATCAAAGATGCAATCAAATTTTGGCAATACTATTTAATAGGACGCCATTTTACAGTGTGTAGTGATCATAAGCCCTTGGAAAACTTAAGGACTAAAGCCAGATCAGATGAAATCCTAGGGGACTTAATTTTGTATTTATCTCAATTCGATTTCACAATAATTTATAAAAAAGGGAAAGAAAATATCCTAGCCGACTTACTATCTAGGTATCCAGTTTTAGAATATTTTGACAATGAAGATGCTATTAAGATGGTGAATTTAATTGATTTACATCAGATTTTAAAAGACCAAGCTGAACACCTTCCGGAATTAAAAATAGCAAAACGAACTGACTACAAGCAAGGAATGATACTAAGAAAATCAAAGGGAAAACTGAGAATATTTGTCTCCCCGAAATTGGGAAAAGATATCATTCAGCTTGTTCATGAGCATTACGGTCATATCGGTCCAGCACAGATGATCGCCACGATCCGGCCACATTACTACTTTAAGGATCTCGACAAAGCAATACATAACTTCTGCAAAAGTTGCCAGATTTGTGTTAAGAACAAAGTCCGTCGAAGTCGTGTTGTCGGTCTTCTCTCACAATTGGGTCCTGCCACTGAGCCGTTCCAAATAATGTCACTCGATACTGTTGGAGGATTTTCAGGAAATCGATCACCAAAAAAATATATGCACATTTTGGTGGATCATTTCACGAGATATGCTTGGATATCGACTAGTAAGGGTCAGAGCGCCCAGGACTTTATAAATCTAATTCAGCCAATCGCTAAAAGAAATAATATTTCGATCTTATTAGCCGACCAATATGCCTCCATTAATTCCTCCCATTTTCAAAAATATTTAGAGAAAATTGGAATACAGATTGTTTTTACCTGCATTGATCACCCAGAATCAAATGGGCTTAACGAAAGATTGAACCAAACGCTAATCAATCGTTTAAGATGCAAAATAAACAGTGGTACTAATAAAGCCTGGCCGACCCTCGCAAAGGAGTGTGTCAGTGAATACAACGATACTATTCATAGCTCCACAGGATTTGCACCATCGTACCTACTGCTAGGGAAGAAACAACCTATATCTCCTCTTGTCGAAGACGACTTATCTTCCCTTGAAGAGGACCGGAAAATAGCTTTTCAAAATTCCTTAAGAAGTTTTCAAATGAACAAGAAGCGTATTGACAAGAATCGAAGCCAGCACAATTTTAAAGTCGGTGATTTGGTTTACATCGAAAATGGAAATAAATTAAACCGCAACAAGCTTGACCCCGTACGGATTGGGCCTTTTTCGATAATCCGACAGATATCACCAACGTTTTATGAAGTGGCAAGCGGAAAGAAAAAGACAATCTCCAACTTCTTCCATTCCAGTAAGCTCCTTCCTTTTTCACCGGATGAATCGTCTTCGGGGGTGGAGGTGTAAGTTTGCTACAGTGTGATAACACCCTTGCAACCTTCGTTTTGTTTAGGTTTAAGTTGGCTACAGTGTGATAACAAATAACACTGTTGCAACCTTCGTTTTGTAAAGTGCTTAATGTTGGGTTACCTGAGTGTTAAGACTTATTATAGATTTATAGTTTCATACTAGTTTATGGACGTGCAATTTAATTCTTTTGTGCAGGTAACCTTATACTATCTATGTTATATTTTCATATTTTATGTTCTCAATGTTGTATTATAATAAATGTATTTTATACCTTTTGTGCAGACAAAGAATAAATCACGTTAAAACAATCTTACATATATATATATATATATATATATATATATATATTTTAAATGTTTTTTCCTTATCACTAGTAAGGCTCTAACCCAGGGTAAAGAGGTCATGGAAGAGAAAGGATTGACTTAACCGGGATATGGGCCTGGTGGTTCAAGTGGCAAGAGTTCCTTACGATGAGGAAAAAATAAATAATTAAATTAAGTTTTAAAGAGAAAAAAAATTATTATGGCTAAGAGACCTCACCGAATGGACAAATTGGTCCAATCACACGTTTAATTCGCAAAAATTGCGAGATCTGTGGGAAAGGTGTTAGTGAAGAGAAAGGATGATTGAAAGAAAAATAATTGATTATGCATGGTGTTATGTTTTTGGAAACAAGCACCACATATATTTTATGAGTTATTTGAATGTTAATTAGGTAAAAAATAATATAACTAAAAACTATCATAGAAATATGCACTGGAAGAAAGAGGGTAGGTAATAGGTTCTCGCATAGTTAGTATCGTAGTTCTCTAAATTATCGCCGGTAAAAAAAAGTCTCAATAATAAACCTTCGGCTGTCATTTAACCCTCGAGAGCCCGCGCCGGCGGCATTTACACCGCACTTCTGAGAAAAAGCTTTATAACTTGCTTTAGCGCGGCATCACTTGAACAGGATTTTAGGGAATCCTAGAACGGACACTTGGGATCATATTGCCTTTTGTTTGGAGCAAATCTGCGCATTTTTTCAGTTGCAATCCTGCCTTCTTTATTGAAAGTCACATTTGCGGCATTTACACCGCTACCCGGCAGTCATGTAAGTAATTGTTTTTAGGATATTTTTGGGATTCCATTTCAATTTTTTTAAAAACTATTGGAATACAATTATAAGATTTTTTCTATTATGTGTATTTTTCCAGGAAAAATTTTTATACATCCAACACATTTTCATTCTAATTGTCGTTTTTATTTTGCTTACATTTGTACAACGTTTCGGACTTATTTGTCCATTTTCTAGTACATATCTAAAAACATTTTTCATTACATTAAAACTCAGTATATAAACATTATATTACACTCTAAAACAATTTTACCACATACAGAACTTTTTAAATTTAACTTTTAAAAACCTTCATTCAGTGTCAAAAATCATTCTAAAAATATTATATAAATAATTAGCCAATATCACAAATAAGAGTTATAAAATGGACATACCTTAACTTCCTACTACATTAACACTTTGAAATGTTTCGTCATTATTTTTAAAAAAACTACGAGTATCTCCTCACTATTCACTCGCTCATGGCTTTATTGTTGACCAGTCCCCACTTTTTTCCTCCCTCCCCTCTTCATCTAAACCCTTATCTTTAACCCCACTCTTTTATATTTTAATTGAATAGTGAGGAGATACTCGTAGTTTTTTTAAAAATAATGACGAAACATTTCAAAGTGTTAATATAGTAGGAAATTAAGGTATGTCCATTTTATAACTCTTATTTGTGATATTGGCTAATTATTTATATAATATTTTTAGAATGATTTTTGACACTGAATGAAGGTTTTTAAAAGTTAAATTTAAAAAGTTCTGTATGTGGTAAAATTGTTTTAGAGTGTAATATAATGTTTATATACTGAGTTTTAATGTAATGAAAAATGTTTTTAGATATGTACTAGAAAATGGACAAATAAGTCCGAAACGTTGTACAAATGTAAGCAAAATAAAAACGACAATTAGAATGAAAATGTGTTGGATGTATAAAAATTTTTCCTGGAAAAATACACATAATAGAAAAAATATAGAACATCCAAAGAAATAAGAAGAAAAAAGAAGAAGAAGAAAAAGAAAAATTATAAGATTGTTATTAGTTGTTAGTTAATGAATGTTATTTACTCATTAAATTTATTTTATTTAGCCTTCTACTACTTGCATGCTCCGTGCACATGTGTGGTTTTACAATTATCTAATATAATATATATTATATAATTATGAAATATCAATTACTCCAATAAAAAATATTTATGTAGCAAATAAAAATTTCCATAGCTACAAAAGAAAGCAAAACTGATTTTTTTTTTTTTTTTTAAACCTCAAGTTTTCTCATACATTAATGAAATTATCCCATTTACAAAATTGTTTGGTTGTTTATTGCAGCAATCAATTACAATAATATACAATTTATAATAATAATATTGATTCGTTATTGTTATAATAATCCTTATAATTGTTGTAGCATTATTTAAATTCATTTATAAGGGCATAAGATTTGTAATTTGTGGGAATTCTTGAACGTATAAAAATGATCCTGAGAAAGACTCTATCTAAAAAAAATAACACTGCTAGAACTGTTAGTGACGGATATATTAAAGTAAATACGTAGAAATGTGAGAGTGCGGCACAAACACCGCGCGCGTGTACTGATGTGACTCCTCTTGGCGCGGGCTCCCGAGGGTTAAGCTTTGACATGAAGTAAAATACTTTTTGTCGTTGTATAAATAAGTTTCATTTGTCAATGATGTCCCGTATTGAGTAGGTATTCGCAATTATTATTAATCTTTCAGGCATAAAGGGAAACGATAAATGTTGCTTTCTTTGCGCTGGTTGGCAATCATTGATAAGAACTCACTAATCAAGGTTCGAATTCTGTTGCAAATATAAGCGTATTACAGAGAGCGGTGCTAGATGTTTTTTCAGTTCTCTAAAGCGACCTAATGATCAAAATGATTATTTTAAATCTTCTTAATAGTTTAGGAATTTTTAAGAAGCCTGACTTCTGTGGTTTACATTTTATGAGCGGTATTGCTTAAAAATTAGTTTCGTTTTATATATGAACAAGAGTAAAGCAGCGGATAGTAGTGGGAAGTAAGAACTTGTGTTGAAGAATCGCTCGACCATCGTCACCACGATTACGCTCTGGTTGCCCCTTGCGAAAGCTGCCCGTTATAAGTTCTACTGAATCTCTTGTATTGTACCCAAAGCATCATATATCTAATAACGTCTAAGGGAATGCAGACCACAGGAAGAATGAAATGAAGCTTCTGGAAAATTACCATTGAGGATGACATTTGACGTAATAGAAGTTTATCAATGACACACGCCTACAAAACAACTTTTTATTTTGGTGCAGATAAAATTGCTTTATGGCTTCACTGTAAACTGCTTTCGAATATAGAAGTGGTATATAAACTTCAAAACTAAAACTTTAAAAAAGAAAAATTCGTACTGTTTTTAACAAAATTTATGCTCGAAAATTCCTTAATATCTCCCTCAATTCTAATGTTACCTTGAAGAAGGCCAATAATTTAGGATTTATTCGAACCTGTTGTATCCTATCAGTAGATCAAGAGATCAAAAAGCAAAACTGTATGGATATTTTATGAGGAGTTCCGTTTTTATAACCATTTCGTTGATTATTAACCTTTACAGAACAACTAAAATGTAATGTAATCCGAATAAATTTCGTGACATTTCGTTTAAATATTTATTGAAAGAAAAGTAGATAATCCGCATCTAATTTATATAAACATATATAAAAACTTAATACCAAGCCATGTATACCAAATAATGTTCGGAAATTGTTTAGAAGCGTTCAAGGCAATGAGTCAAAAGGAATATGCAGCCGTTTGAAATTTGGTATAACTTTGATTTGGAAGGAACCGAAAAATCACTATAGTAATTGCTATTTTTGTGCTTTCACATCATATAGTGTTAATCGAATAGAAAATTATATAAGAAAACCTGGAGTTAGCTATTCGGCCTTTATCCCACTCAACAGATTTTACCTACTTTTCAAGATTTGCTTGCCACCAAAATTTCTAGGTAACAAAAGTTTAGACAAGTGGGATTATTCCCACTACCTCCATAGCTGTTTGGACATATTTCCGAAAAATCCTGGCTCTTATAAGAAGGAGTAAGATTCCGTCAGGATTTAAAAGTCATGGAAGATAGGTAACAAGGTCGATGAGTTGAACTCATAATGGCAGATTACTGCCGGAGCATCACGAGAGAGTGTCATAAGGACATTAATGCAAGAAACTTTCAAAAAGAATCTTTTTTAAATGTATAATTAGATATCAGACAGTTTAAGAATTAATAAAATTCTTCAAAATATAACAACTCAAGTAGAATAGAAAAATTTATATACAGCAGGAATCTAACTAAATAAAACAACTTTAGTTCTACACCAAAACCATTGTAGACCTAAGTAATAAATAGATATTCCAAATCTGCTATTTTATTTGGTTAGCAACAAGAGAATGTATTTTTTTTCTTTACTTTATTAAAATAATATCTTCCAATATATATTATAATAAATTAAAAATCATACAGGTTTTAAATCTCAATATGAATTTTCAAGTTGATATTGCTAAACTAAAAACGCCGCCAAAAAGTGTAGTTCCTTTGAACAATTCATTCTAGCTACAACTCAAAGCCCTTAAGACACAAATATATTTAAATTTTTAAAAACGAAGTAATAATTTCAAAAACCGTAAAAATTTATTAAAATAAATTATTTTGCTTTTTGTGTTATTTTTTTTATTTCTCACGAGCATTGGAATCTCAATTGATACTAACTGGTATGTCGGATGGGTGAATGCAGCGTGACTGATCGAATACTGAATGCTCGGTTAATGGCCATTGATCCATGAAGAGAACTTGAAAGGTATAACAATGGCACGCATGCATTTCTCGAAAGATATTAGACGCAGAGCTTGAATTATATCTTCGTTTGGGGTTATCCACAATCGCGTTTTATACTCATATTTATTTATAAAATTAAATAAAGAATGAATTAAGCTTTTTAATTTTTTTGAGTTTTAATTATTAGATTATTATTATTAATATATGAGATATCGCTATTCTAATCATCATCAAGAGAAAAAAATTCGGAAACTCGAATTTTTAAAATATCCGTGATTGCGCTTAGTCTTAATAAAACTATCTCTAATTTTATTATATTTATGTCCAGGTTCATTTAAAAAACCTCCTCTTCCTTATAGATGCACGCAAAATAGAAATAACATGTTACTGATACAATTCCATTAGTAGGCATTGAAATCAATAGCTGGGAAGAGAAGATCCATGTAGAAGATTTTCATAATGTCTAGTGTAAAAAATTTTAAATTTTGCGCCGCCTCCGAAAAGATTGTGTTGTATTGAACATAGTATTTAATATTTAAATTTAATAATTTGCATTAACAATTAGTGTGTATTTGTACATATCAAAATAAAATTATTCGTCTTATTGCACTTTTCCACTTTTTATACCATTTTCAATTTTACCTCTACCACGTTTGTCTTTCCCAGGTCTTTTTATTATACAATAATTGTATAAAATTATTATGAAATACACTTTACCTTTTCAATTTTATGAATACACACAGAAAAGTGGGAAAGCGGTGCGTGTATTACACAACTTTCAACACACTACTTTTTAGGATTATAAATGGATTTTTTTTTTTTTTTTAAAGATCAATGTTCAATTGGGAAGGGAACACATAAAATGTTTTTCCACAATGACAATATTTTTCCTTTGCTAAATGTCGTCAGTACTTGTTATTTACGTAGAAAATCAGTGTTCCGAGATGTGTTGAGTTAAATATACATAAATACATAAATCCGGCCATTCCAAGATGAAGTAGATAAGTCACTGAACAGTAATTTTTAAATTTTGATTGCTTGAATATCCTGAAAACTATGGCGATATTATACACGACTTCATTGGATTACATCATTGGATAGAAGTCCCTGCAAAAAAAGGGGCAACCATAAAATTTATCGATATCAAAAAGACTGCCCCGCTAGGAGAGAAGCAACAGGGTTTGGGACTCACATATGGTTAATTTATTATTACGAAGGATATTATTATTCTCCGTACTAGACTACTGACTTAATTCCAAAGATTGATTCAATTATGTTCGTAATTCCTTTCGATGAATTTTTGACTAAATTTATTACCGAAGTACTATGAATTATATCCTTCGTAATTAAACATTATTCAGAAAATAAATTGCTAAACAATGTTGCTTCAATTCTGGTGGCGTAGCATTTATCATCATTTTTAACAATCATTTCCATGACTGCCAAATTTTTGCTGAGGGGACTTTCATAAAATGAGGTTGTTTTGGGGTAGTTATCAAGTTTTATTTTGTAGTTTTTATTGATGGATGAACACCAGCAAAATCCTCGATAGTTGTAGAAACAAATTTAAAAACCGATACTAGTAATCCGGATAACATAACAGAAGTGTCACCCATAAAGGATCCTCACAAGACCTCCGGCAAGATATTCAACAGAGTGTATCCGGAAGAAGACAGAGGTATCTGAATCCTTTATTAAGTCAACTGAAAATGAGCTTTTCCAGGAATTATTGTATTCTTTTTTAATGTGCATAGTCAATAAAAGATAGAAATCAAAAGCTAATTTAAATCAATAATAGCTACGATTTTAAATTTAAACGATCCTTTGGGAACTTGAAGAAGTCTTAAATTCTGCTTTAAAACGATTACCGATTAAATACTCAGTCTTTCTTTGAATTCCACGACTTTGGTTGTCTTATGATTATGGTGTCCAACGGTTTATTAGATCTAAATTAAGAAGGTTTACTGTTATCGGTGAATATACATCTATCTATTATTTATGCTAATATCGCTACAGAAAACGACAGCGATATTATATTCTGCTGATATTTATATCTCCATTTAAATCTAATGTTGAAAAATTAGTTAAGGTTATGTATAGGTTTGTTACAACAAGCACGTAAAACACATCGATAACTAACAGACTGCTCATGTTCTCCCCCCACTCTTTTGATTCTGAATTTGATTGGTTGGCTTTGATTTGATTCATCCAGCAGTAATACAATATTTGGATTTGTTAGTTATCAATTAGTTTTAAAAGCTTGTTGGAGCATACCTTATGTTATATATGCCATATGTTTTTCCAATAAGTAAACAATTTAAGCGATAATTAAATAATTATTTTCATGTTTTTTCCCGATAACTTCTTAAATAAATTAGGAACCCCAAAAAGGTTTAAATGGGACCACCTTGGGAAAATACTCTACAAGATGCAAAAGGTTTCGTTCCAATTGGTCCACCCATCTCTGAGTAATCGGTGAACATACATTGAAAAAAAA
Source organism: Aelia acuminata (assembly GCA_911387785.2). Classification (NCBI taxonomy): domain Eukaryota; kingdom Metazoa; phylum Arthropoda; class Insecta; order Hemiptera; family Pentatomidae; genus Aelia; species Aelia acuminata. The sequence continues at coordinate 74,009,495 of OU426983.1, read as the reverse complement.
AAAAAAAAAGGCACAAAAAAAAAAAGTCACATACGTATCGAATTGAGTAAAAAATATGTGAGTTTCGTTGCCCATATCTGGCTCATAAGGTATCTTTAGGTAAAATAAAAAAAAAGCTTGAGGGTGTGCAGAGACTTTTATTAGTAAGTGTATATGATGGCTCTGGCAGAATACTTCCCTATCCTGGCGCGGATAACCCTGGGGTCGAGAGACTGTCATGGGGCACACTCATCCTCTACGATGTGGCCATTCATAAACAAATGATTAAATATATTTTATAATAATAATTAATTCCTTTTTTTTTTTTTACTACATGTCATGATTCCTCGCCTATTGCATTTATTGTTCTGCCTTTTGGTTTAGTAAATCTTCTTGACTGAATGAAATTATTTTTATTTTACGCAACGTGGAAACATCAATGAAGTATTTTTCCGATGCTTATTAGTAATTATTAATTCCATGAAAAATAATTTATTTTTCTTATGAAGCCGGAGCCTTCACCTAGACACAAAAACGCTCCACCGCAGATTGAATTAAGTGGAACATTGCTCGGCATGATCGATTATACTTTCACGATAGGGCACTGTCAGGGAGAATTCGGTTATGTAAAAGGCTATTATCTCAATGACTATTTTAGTATCTTTTTCTAAAAAGATTATTAACTAGTTGTCCGTTTTTTCGAAACATTTCTTTGACAAGTGGGCAGCTGTCTCGAAATCGTATACATTGCGTGTTAGTTATACAATAGCGATACCGTAACGCATCCTGGAAATTAATAATAGCCAGGTATTAAAAAAGTTTCTGCTCAGTTTTAAAAAATATCAAGTTATGCAAAATTGTAATTGATTGTTCATCTACATTACGTGGGAGGGACTTATCATTTTACAAGTGTTCAATCAGCAATTGATTTTTTAACGAACCAGTTTTACATGTCACTGCTCATTAAAGAGCTGCCCAGATAGAGAAAGTAAAAAAATCTGGTGCGTGCGCGCAACACACAACTTTCACTTACCAGCTTACTTAGGTTAGAAATTGATGTTTTTTTAACTGCCACTTCTCAAAGTCACTCATTTTTCCACATTCATTTCTTATTTTTGTTTTCATTTGCTCTATAAAAAACACTAATTTTTTTTTTTTTTAATAAATGTTTTTACTAGTGATGATTCGGCAATGCAAGCATAATACTCCAAGTCCTCTGATTTATATAATTCTCTACGTAGTTGTTGAAAATTTCATTTATTTACCATGAAACAAATAATTTCCATTAAATGAACAGGACGACTTTAATTATGAACAATGGTCTGTCATTAAAGACGTACTCCGCATGTGTTGGCTCAACGTGTTTTATGATGGATTAATTTTCTTTTTTTCTCCTCTAGATTTTTACTTGATTTTTTTATTTTTCATATTTAGCCATTTCTTATTTTTAGGCATAACGAGAGCCAGTTAATTTCTCCATATGAACAAAAATAAAGGTACTTTATAGGAAAACAGAAAAGGTCCCATCCCCATTTAAACCCTCTCGGAACATTTTAATTATGACAAAGCTTACCTGATATTAAAGAACACCTAATTTTCATCAAACATGACGAATTTGATCAAAATCATAATGCCGTTTGTGAGATAATCTAAAAATTGGAAACAAAGTTATGAAATAAAGTGCCCCCTCCGTTTGACCAATTTTGATGGAATGTTGGCTGTCACATCTTTGGCATATAAATACATCAAATACCCAGTTTGATCAAAATCGTTAAAGCCGTTTTTGAGTAAATAAAAAAAAAAACACGTGACAATGATACAAAATTTATTAAATAAAGTACCCCTCCCGGTTAATCAATTTTAATGAAATTTTTGCAGTCATATCTTTGGCATATACATACAACTAATACCCAGTTTGATTAATATCGTTAAAGCCGTTTTTGAGTAAATAAAAAAAAAACACGTGAAATGATACAAAATTTATTGAGTAAAGTACCCCTTCCGGTTGATCAATTTTGATTAAAATTTTGAAGTCATATCTCGGGCATATACATACAACTAATACCCAGTTTGATTAATATCGTTAAAGCCGTTTTTGAGTAAATAAAAAAAAAAACACGTGAAATGATACAAAATTTATTGAGTAAAGTACCCCCTCCGTTTGACCAATTTTGATGAAATTTTTGCTGCCACATACTCGTACATACACTTAATACCCAATAGTTTTTGAGCTAGTTTGTTCACACACACATACACAAAGTCCATTTTGCGGGACTTCGTTATTTGGACTCAGGGGACCCCAAAACGTGTATTTCCGTTGAAAACCGGAAGTCGAAATTTTTCACGATCGCAATACTTTGCCTTACTATATATTTCATATTTAATACTAATTATCGATTTCAATACCTTGACATGCATTTTATTATATTTAATTTACGATATTTCCTTCAATTTACCAAAGCTTAGAGTTTCCTGTCTTTACGACACGACGTTTTCTTCACAACCAGTGAGTTATCTCAACTTATGTTATAATTTTATATTCCCCGATATCATTATTGTTTTAAATAATCTTTGTAAATAAATAATCTTATGATTAACTTAATAATTTCGTATCACATGAATTGATTGATTTTAATAATTCATTGAAATTAAATTATCGCTGTACGAAATGAGTGGTGTCGCACTAGAGTACCGAAGAAAGTGACCTTTCTCCTGATTAAAAATTATTAATATTGCTTTCTATTTGATTCTAGTTGCCCTTCACTCGGAAGATGAAGCAATAAGATCTTGTTAGTGTTGGCAGAGTGCGATATGAAAGAGAGAAGCTATCTCGACTGACTGTATTTACAAAATATTGCAGCAGGATATCTGACATGTAGACAGGCACTTTGCCATTTAATAAATTACTGTTCATTTATTGTAAAACAAACTATACACTACCTATGTACAATATACAATCTAGCCCAGTCGCGTCCGATTTCTCTTGCTGACTAAATATCAGACGACATTAACTTACTGACGTCCATGGTCTGGGCGTTCCCAAAGAAAGCTAAATCTTACAGCTGTGCTTTAGGATGCACTCACTATTCGCAATGCTAAATTACTACTTAGTGATTATTCTTAACCGAGACATTTCTTTTCTGAGCCATTTTAATAATGACGTTGCGAGACATGTAATGATGATTTATTAGCTGTGTCACATGACTTTCTCTTAAGTCATTTATCTTATTAAGTCCCATGCGGATTAATTCGTCTTGATTTTTTTCAAGGCATCAAGCACAAGGATATTAGCCATAACGTGATAAATTTTGAAATCATACTTCAATAACAAAAAGGAGCATATAGGGATCAGAAAAATCGTTCATTTTAATTCTGTAATATTATCGAATAGATAATTATAGTCTCAACAGAAACCATATAGGATTATCTACTAAACTAAACGGCAAAAACAATACAAATAAAATTAGATTAAAAAAGAAGTAGATATTTAGTAATTTATATTGGCTTATATTTATAGTTAAGCAATATTCTTGAAGTTTGTAACCGAATTAATTTAAAATTAACTCCTACTTTAATAATAACTATCTACATCTATAATTATAATAGTGAATAATTTCTAATTATTCCAAAATATAGAATAAACTGACAATGAATGATTTACGAGTATAATCTTTCAGTGTTTCAAATTACTTCCTCTTTCTGTATGGACTGAATAAATTTGTTTCCCTGATTGCTCAGGCACTGCGAAACTCTTGAGGAATATTGTCACGTCGCAGTTGACACAAAGACGAGGATGTTCGGGCTTAGAATTCAGTAGCGGTTACCGGAGTACTCCTCCCACCGTCTCGGTGGAACTGTGACGGAACTGATCCGGTTATGTAACGACGTTTGGTATGCCGACGGTTCCTGAGGAGCGGTTTCTCTGAGGCTTTCCTAAATGGCCTTAGAGACTGTTTAGTAGGTTATTGTAAAAATAATAACAGTTCAAAAATATTTTGATCGAATTTCATTAAAATTCAATTGTAAAATAATTAAATGTATATTATGATTATAGCAAATTGCAAATAAAACGTTTCTTTTCCTAACAATTGTCACTAAAACCAATTTTTTTTTAACAAAGGTTGTTGAAATATTATTTTGCAGGAACAAAATCCACTCGGACTTAAATACCTGCAACGTGTTGCGATGTTGGAAACGGTCTGACTTGGTGGCATGTTTGCATCAATTGCATATAATTGATGTTAGATGATCCTAATGAAAGTTATACGTTACGAAAATGTCTTCCGGAGAAACTATACTTAGTTGCATCTTCCTAATGACTTGCAAATCAAAAGCACGAGATGTTTTTTTTTTCTTTCGATGAACTTTGATGGGCCATTTGAAGTTGAATAAATTATAATCTAGTCATCAGCTTTCATGACAATTAAGTAACGAAAGAGAAAGTAAATATACTCAAGACCTTCTTGCTGATGACTGAAAATTAGAAGTAAACCGAAGAAAACATTAAGAGGTTAAGACTGTCAGTTGAGAAGCCAAAAAAAGTCTGGAGTACTTCCAGGAGTAAAATAAGGAAGCATGGAAAAGAAATATATCAGACTCAAATGTTGTATAATGAAATCCAGATTATGGAAAAAGATTGTTAATGCATGAAAGTGTCTTGGTTGAGTTCCTTTTACGTAGAAAGGTGAAAACCATAACAAGTGTTTTATTCATATCATTTCGATTTCTTTCATATAATAGAATATGAAAATTTGAAATGTATAACACTAATTAGTTGTTTACAGTTTTATATAGAACGGAGATCGCTAGAAATAGCTGCCATCATAATTAGATTTCGTTGGGTTGAAATAACACATCTAGCATTTGAATTTTACCTTTCAAAAATTTCATTCAACGATTTAAATACTCCTGTCTTTCGAAATTTTGTGTATGGATATCATTTCGATAGTTATTATTTTTTCGGCTATTCTTCTTTTTTTTACTAATTAATTATAATGATATATGAAAATTTTCATCTTATATATATATATATATAAAAAATCTGGTGCGATGCGCGCAACACACAACTTTCACTTACCAACTTACTTACATTAGAAATCGACATGTTTTTTAATTGCCATTTTTATAAATAATATAAAAAAGATGACTTGATTTTGATTAAAAATTATTAATTTAATCAAAATAATTAAAGCCGTTTTTGAGATATTCCAAAAAAATGTAAAAATTGGAAAAAAATGTTATGAAATAAAGAGCCCCCTGCATTTGACCAATTTTGATGAAATGTTGTCTGTCACATTGAGAGCATATACATACACCAAATATCCAGTCTGATAAAAATCATTACAGCCGCTGTTGAGTAAATAAAAAAAAACACGTGAACATAAGAAAAAGTTTATTAAATGAAGTACCCCCTCCGTTTCACCAATATTGATGAAATTTCGGCTGTCGCATCGCGGGCATATACATACATCAAATACCTAGTTTTATCAAAATCATCAAAGCCGTTTTTGAGAAAGTAAAAAAAAACGTAAACATTAGATAAAATTCTTTAAGTAAAGTCCCCCCTCCGGTTGATCAATTTTGATGAAATTTTTACAGTCGTATCTCGGACATATACATACATCATATACCCAGTTTGATCAAAATCGTTAGAGCCGTTTTTGAGAAAATCGAAAAAAACGTAAAAAGTTATTAAATAAACTACCCCCTCCCTTTGAGCAATTTTGATGAAATTTTTGCTGTCACATCGCGGGCATATACATACACTAAATACCCAATTTCAGGTTCCCACAGTTTATAGTTTTTGAGCTAGTCTGTTCACACACACACACACACACACACACACACACACACACACACACACACACACACACACACAGACCATTTCACGGGACTTGGTTATTTCGACTCAGGGGGTCCCAAAACGTGTATTTCCGTTGAAAACCGGAAGTCGAAATTTTTCACGATCGCAATACTTCCACTTACTATATATTTCATATATAGGTAAGTGAAAGTAAAAAATATTGAACCGTAAGTCATTGTTGGAGTAGCTCTCGATTTAAAGAAAAAATCTAGTTGCGATGCGCGCGTCACTCAACTTTCACATATCCCCTCTTTTCTTTGATCAAAATTATTTTGTAACAATGGCGTAATTAAATGCTGCCGAAAGGGAATACGAAATATTTTTCTCAATCACAATAAATATTTTAAGGGGATAATTGAAGTAACATTCGAGTTCTAGAATGAACGTGGCTAAAGTCGGGCTGGTCATTATTGAAGGAAAGACAATGTACATGAAGACGGTCCATAGCGCCATTATGAGGCCTGATGAAGTACCCCGGAAACTTCTTGAAGATCAGCTGTTCGGAAAAAAAGAGTGGGCCGACCTAAGCTGCGATGGGTTGATGGTGTGACAGTGTTACGGCGTACCGTAATTGGCAAGCAGCAATACAGGACAGAGGGGCCGGGCGGACGAACTGGCAAGCGGCACTGGCTCTTCGAGAGTTGTATTGCCATCGAAGAATAATGAGCGATACAGTTTTTCGACTTTATATTGTAAATAGGAATCGATAGAATGAGCTCAAAATAACGGTCGATAACAAATTAGACCTAAATTTTCAAATTTTGAGCGTTTCATTAATTTTCAGAAAACGAAGGCAATAATGTATCCTTCTCAGGTAGAGATAGGGTAGGGTACAGTTAATATTTCTTTTCCAAATATTTAGTTAAGAAAATATGGATTACAGTAGATTATATTTATTAAAGTTTACGAATAATTGCCATACTTTTTTTCGTACGATAACACCGACAACAAGCACTCCGCTTTCTGTCACAACGATGCTGTAGGTTTCTATCTAAATAAAGTTCTTTGTTTCCAATGTAAAGCGAAATTAAGTAAAATGTTACTTGTATTAAAGTAACCTGACGCTAAATCATTAGGTAATTAAATAAGATTATGTATTCTCAATCACCTCAAGGCAGCCATTGTAGTTAATCAATCGCAAAATATTTATCAGAACTAAAAAATATTAAAAATAAAACCTAGCCGTGACCAGGTAATATATTGCAACATATATGTACACGGGAACTTTTAACTTTAAGATTCAATTTTTTTAATATTTTATGGGTAATTTCATTTTTCTCTATTTAATATGTTTATTTTTTATTTGGTATATTCATTTCGAATGAATACAATCATAATTTTATTTATTGAAGGGGAATTTTCTCCCGTTACCCAAAAAAAAAAAAAAAAAAAAAAAAATCAAAACAATTTTTTTTCAACCAACGTTTCTGAAAAATGATTGTTGAAGACAAAAATACTCATGTATTTTTATGTATGAAAACTATTTTACAAAAAAAAACAAAAAAAAACTCAGCAATAAACATCCTTACATATCTTCTAACATTACAAGAAATTTATTAACAGCAATTTGGACAAAAAGTATAATTAAAATTGGCAACAAAGGAAGATATGATTGGCTGAAGGTTTACTGACCAGGGATGCCGTGAAGGTAGAAAGTGGAGGAAAGTGAAACCGCTGCCCACTTTCTTTTGCGTGGTGCAGCCTTGACCTCCGCATCAGGTCGCTTCTTTACCTCATCAACAAATCTTCTTTCTCAACAACTCATATTCATTAATTTCTTTTTACTCTCACTTACCTATGTATGAAATATATAGTAAGGAAAGTATTGCGATCGTGAAAAATTTCGACTTCCGGTTTTCAACGGATATACACGTTTTGGAGTCCCCTGAGTCCCAATAGCTAAGACCCGCGAAATGCTGTGTGTGTGTGTGTGTGTGTGTGAGTGTGTGTGTGTGTGTGTGTGTGTGTGTGTGTGTGTGCGTGTGTGTGTGTGTGTGTGTGTGTGTGTGTGTGTGTGTGAACAGACTAGCTCAAAAACTTTAAATCGTGCGAACCTCAAATTGGGTATTTGGTGTATGAATATGTCCGCGTAGTGACAGCAAAAATTTCATTAAAATTGGCCAAACGGAGGGAATACTTTATTTAAAGAATTTTGTCTAATTTTTAAGTTTTTTCTATTTTCCCAAAAACGGCTCTAACGATTTTGATTAAACTTGATATTTGGTGTGTGTATGTGCCCGCGATGTGACAGTCGAAATTTCATCAAAATTGATCAATTGGAGGGGGCACTTTACTTAATAAATTTTGTCTCATTTTCACGTGTTTTTTTAATTACTTAACAACGGCTGTAATGATTTTGATCATACTGGATATTTGGTGTATGAATATGCTCACGATGTGACAGCCAAAATTTCATCAAAATCAAGTCATCTTTTTTTATAGAAATGGCAATTAAAAAAACATTTCAATTTCTAATCTAAGTAAGTTGGTAAGTGAAAGTTGTGTGTTGCGCGCATCGCACCAGATTTTTATATATTTGTATCCAGGGATAACAAATATTTTCCTTAAACCATAACCATTATGCAAAGTTTAAGTATGTGCTAAAGCACAAATATGGTTCATTTAATGATATTAGGTCGATGATATTCATATGATACCCCTTACGTTAAATTATAATAGATATTCACTAACCCCTACACTACAATGACCAGCATAGCAGGCGCTTAAAGACACACAAGGTCAGTTTTTATCGAAGTTACTTTTAATAATCTTTATAAAAAGTATATTTATCACCTCCGAAGTACTCACACCCGTTAATAGAATAATTTTAATCTTATTCATCATAGAAACGGTCTGATAGGTCTAAATAAATTTCTCTATTGAATATCTTTAAACTTGTTTATTTTGACTAATAAACAATCTCTCATTATCCCTAGTAGGAGTAGGAAATTAATAATTTGAAGTAGAAAAATTTTTTTTAACCAAATAAATAGACGAGGCGAGGGCGTATACTGCTTTGAATTGTCATACTGTCATATTTAAAAAATAAAAAATTATAGTAATAAAAGATTTATAGTTCCTTTGCCAGAGAATACGCGAAGAAGCTTAAAATATTGAAAGAATTTTTATGGATGAAAATAAAATGCCGAACATGTTAATATTTAGTTTACAATTACATTAATGGAATATTATTTGAACCCACTTAAATAGAGTACTTCCTCTCTGCTGTGTTCAGAAAAGACTAAATTCGAAAATTAGGATTCAACTAACTAGGTGCCGTTCTAACGCCTTCTATTGATTCTCGCTCTCAATATAGAGAAAAAAAAAGAAAAACCTTGATGGGTTAAGTTGCGGAATATCCAGACAGTTGGGGCCAAAATGTATTTATTTTTGTCTCCCTAAAAAACAAAATATTAATCGAACAGTAGTCGCTTATGATGGATGTAGTTCCATAATAATATCCCCAATAACTTGTAAATATTTACAAATAAGCAGAAATTATTGCTGTGAAAAAGGCGTATCCTGTGGAAGTTGATTAATGGTGCTTAATGCTCAAAAACCAAAAATAAAAACCTCGATTTCTTCTTAGTAGATTGGCATTTATGAGTTGTGCATCGCTCCACTTTTTTACTTTCACTTACCTATATATGAAATATATAGTAAGTGGAAGTATTGCGATCGTGAAAAATTTCGACTTCCGGTTTTCAACGGAAATACATGTTTTGGGGTCCCCTGAGTCCAAATGACCAAGTCCCGCGAAATGGTCTGTGTGTGTGTGTGTATGTGTGTGTGTGTGTGAACAGACTAGCTCAAAAACTATATACCGTGTGAATCTGAAATCTGGTATTTAGTTTACTTATATGCCCGCGATGTGACAGCAAAAATTTCATCACAATTGCTCAAAGGGGGGTACTTTATTTAAAAACTTTTTACGTTTTTTTCGATTTTCTCAAAAACGGCTCTAACGATTTTGATTAAACTGAGTATTTGATGTATTAATATGCCTGAGATATGACTGTAAAAATTTCATCAAAATTGATTAACCGGAGGGGGGGCTTTACTTAATAAATTCTTCTTCTTCTTCTTCGTTCTTCCCTTAGATGGCCAAGTCGGGAATTAAAGTAAAGAATTGGGCGGTCCTCCTGATGTCCTCCAGGCTGCCGTAGAGCTTTCTTTGCATTTCAGTCGGGGTGGGCCAGATCTGACTCCTTAGTTTGGAAAAGAGCCTGCACCTTTGTAGGATGTGGTCAGCATTTTGTTCACCCTCTCCACAATCGCAGAAGGGACTGGAGCCAATGTGAAACTTTTTAAACAGGTGGACTCTGAGCCTATTGTGTCCCGTACGTAGTCTGAATATAAGGACCTGTTCTCGTCGAGTGAGTTCATGGATGGCATCCCCAGGGTCATGATTTGGATGAGTCCTGATCCAAGGGTCACTTAATAAATTTTGTATCATTTGCACCTGTTTTTTTAATTACTCAAAAACGGCTTTAACGATTTTGATCAAACTGGGTATTTGACGTATGTATATGTTAAAGATGTGATAGCCCGCATTTCATCAAAATTGCTCAAACGGAGGGGGCACTTTATTTTTTAACTGTTTTTGCAATTTTCACCTTTTTTTTTGATTTTGTCAGAAACGGCTTTAACGATTTTCATCAAATTCGTCATGTTTAATGAAAATTAGGTGTTCTTTAATTTCAGGTAAGCTTTATCATTATTAAAATGTTCTGGGGGGGCTTAAATGGGATAGGGGCCTTTTTTGTTTGTTTGTTTTTGTTTCCTATGAAGTATCTTTGTTTTTGTTTATATGGAGAAATAAACTGTCTCTCATTACGCCTAAAAATAAAAAATGGCTAAATATGAGATATGATAAAAACCAAGTAAACATATAGAGGAGGAAAAAAGAAAAATATTCAGTCAACTCATAAAACACGTTGAGCCCACGCATGACGTTTTTAATGACAGACCATTCTTCATAATTAATGCCCTTCTGTTCATTTAATGGAAATGATTTGTTTCATGGGAAATAAATGAAATATTCAACAAGTACCTAGAGAATTATAAAATCAGTCGACTTGGAGTATTATGCTTGCATTGCCGAATTATCTCAAGTAAAAACTTTTATTTAATAATAAAAGAAATTAGTGTTTGTTATAGAGCAAATGAAAACAAAAATATGAAATGAATGTGGAAAAATGTGTAACTGAGTGAGAAGTGGCATTAACACAACGTATTAATTTCTAATCTAAGTTGGTAAGTGAAAGTTGTGTGTTGCGCGCACGCACCAGATTTTTAAATTTTATTATAATGACGAAGGAAATTAAAACGAAACTGAAAAATGGAATACCAATTTGAATACAAATTGGTCCAGGATTCCGAAGAGACGAATAAATTTCAGTAGGACAACCAACCAGGTGATTCAGAAGCCTAGTTTCTATTGACGGAGTGCGGACTGGGGGTTATGCAACGGAGGATCCTTTGTACCTCTCTGGGGCGTGGGTGTTTTCTAGAGTGACAGTCCATTCCTTACAACCTGCTACGCAATGTCTCATTTACGGTTACTTGTAACAATTAAAATGAACTGAGAACCGTAAACGATCCTAATATCATGGAATCATTCTAGTTACTACAATTGGGAATTCACATGAAGATTGCAAGGTATATTTTCCGTTTCACCTACTATCAACTACATTTGTAATATCCATTATGTTGCTTTATTCACCTAATGCTTAGTACCTTTTTTTGTATTTTGGGTATAGCGATTTTAATAATTTTAGAACATCCTCCACTTCCTTCGAGGGATCGATGCCGATTTGTCCATAGACCCACTGACGCCAAGATTCGAACTAGCGATCTTCAGGCTATTCTTGATTGTTAGGGACAACGCGTTAACTCACTCTTAGCCAGCTAGGATTCAATAATCTTAAAACAGCCCCTTTTCATTAACTAGGTGGTAACCTTGTCCACATACCGAGTTCATTGTCCGATTTCAAAAGAACAAGTCCTTTTAAAAAACCTGAAGTGTCAACAAAGTCAAATTTATGGAAAAGTGTAAAAAATAAAATAAAAATTAGGTTATTAACTTTTTTTGTGTCACGGACAAATAAACGCATTTTTTTTTTTTTTTTTTTTTTTGTGGCAAAGCCAATTTATCACACAAAATGATTACTTCCGTCCCAATAAATTGATTCACCCAATGTGACAGATTATTTAGAGCCCATGATGTAACTACCTGTTTGGCGGTTAATCCTAAGCATTTTTTTTGTTTTAAGATGTTGTTCCGATCATCATTTTTGCGAAATCCAGTTGCATATCCCCAATAACAAATATAAATATTGCTGAATAACATTAGCTCTAGTTTATGTCATTCTGGAACAGAGATAGTTACATCCGTATGATTTAAATAATATTCTATGCTTTAAAGTTTCTTTGTTCCGTCGTTCAGTAATTCAATAAATATGGTTGTCCTTAAGTGAAGATGAATGGACTGTATTCTGTACCCGTGTCAGGTGGCTTGATATCATGATGAACTCTGGTCTTGAAGGTTGATATGACGTGTTACTACCATAGCGCTGGTTGATTAATACGAAGGCCTAAAATAAAATAAAGAAATCGTGATAAAAAAAAATCACAAATTAAATTGTATTCGATAATACTCCCCTTCCAATCCCGTTCTGCACACTACAAATTCCTGTACAAGATCCTACTTTCACCTTCTTTTCATATCCAGCTGATTAATGGACTGTAACAGCTTCGGAAGCAGTTCTTTATTGGTCCGTTAATTGATATTTTAACAATGGGCTGTCCGTGCGCTTGTACCTTCTACCTTGTAGCCGCTTTAAGTGTAATAGAAACCAGAAGATTAGAGTTTAACCCAGCTTCTTTTTCTTTTTTGAGTACTTCCCATCCGTATTATGAAACAGTTTGGAAATCTTATATATTAAATTTAAAAAAAAAAAAATTGGTAGATTTCTACAATAAACGAGTTCGATGAAGTGACAACAAATAAAGTGATCTACCAAACCGGCTACTGGACAGGAAGTGAAAGCTGTCAATAGCTCTATTATCGCTGGGATATTGGCAGTGTGCGCGTGGACATGGAGCAGGATTTGTGGAAACGTTCATTATTTGAGCAATATTTAAACCATTAATGTTTAGTTGATTAGTAATGGGAGACTTATGTCGACATAAGTTTATGTTTTATTACAATATATTGTTCTTTTTTATTTTTTTTTAGTTCTTCATCATTGAAGGCCGAGAATCTCCTGATTGTCTGAGGAAGTAAAAAAAAAGATTACTAAATCTATCAAGTTGAATCAATAGTTATGTTAATCAATACATCATCGTTTTACTTGAAACGATTCGAAAAATTCTATATAACAAGATTGAATTAGAATCAGCTGTTAGCTGGAGCATATTTGATTCGATAGCTGCTAAGGTCGTCTTGATCTTGAGATCTCATGACACTGGGAAAATACGCGGGAAACAGAGAAAGCCACTCAACATGGCACCAAACGATTGTGTGTTGACTTTCAGGCCGGAAAATTCTCATCATTCTATAAATTTCTTCGTTATTTACATTTTATATCTCAGGGGATTATTCTTACAACTGTTTAATTTTTTTGCAATTGTAAAGTACTTTAAACTAAGATCACTTTTTTTTTTTTGCATGAATTTCATTAAATGACTTTGTAAAAGTTTTCATACGCTTAATGAGTATTAAGCGTGGATGATTATCCACGACGGTTTTTCAACGGGAAACTTTTAAAGCACTGTGAGCTGGAGAATTAAAATCTGTAAAAGTCCTCCTTAGGATCCCGGATAGTATTTTAGGATTATATATATTGTAGTAGGAGTTTGAACAGGAAGTGGTAGGAGGGCGAGGAACCATCTGCAGTTTACAGATATATACCTATCGGCAGTCTGATCCAGAGTTTTAAAGGCATTGACACATGTTCCATTATGTCTACACATACCTATATTCGCTTGCTAAGTACACCTCCGATTGGCAGGTCTGTTTGTCTGTAACCGATCAAAATAAATATACTAATTCCCCTAGTATAAATATGTATCTTCATTCTCGCTTTATTGGTCGATTTATAGATCTCCCATTTCTAGTAAATATTCCGTTATTCATTAGGAATCAAGCCCGGTGCTATACTTCTACTAATCCGGCTGGACGGTTCGGCACTTGTTTGTAATGTACTCACGAGTAATGTGAGGCATACTGACAGACCAGATCTTCGAAGAAGCGGAGAAGGAGGCCGAAGCTTTGATGATCTGATATGTGGTAAAAGGTCGTTCGAAATATGCTTGACATGAGGGATCAAAGACATAAAGGTTTGGAGGAGACTGGACGGTACTCGCAACCAATATTGTAGCATCGCACTAATAATAATAATAAGACTATCGATAGCTGAGTAGTATTATTAATAATTGACAATAAATTAAAAATATTCCTTGTTTAATAATTTAGCTCTTTATTACTGAAATGTATGCAAAATCTACAGTTTGAAATCCTTCATGTGCAACCAATAAATTTCGGGGCTATTAACGCTGCAACTTTAAGTACGTAATCTTTCTGTTTGATGCAAGGTTTTTAATTTTATAAGTGTAAGCGAATTTATTAATTTAAAGCTCGAACTAAAAATATTCAGGTTTTATGTGTACTTTCAGTCAATCAATGAACTGGCTACTGTATGTGAATCCTTTTTGTATAGAAAATAAAGAAAAAAATAGAAAATCTATAATGGTTTGGTATTGTTTCTTCCTGATAGGGCTGAAGAGAAAGCACGTCCTATTAATATAATTTTATGTGATCAAGTTCAGAGTTATTATTTCTCTTTCATAACTTCCTTTCTTTCACAATATTATAAAAAATATATAACATCTATTCACCCCTGTTGTGCAAATCTTTGCAAGCTCACAACGATAAAAACGGAATAATATACATAGATAAAGATGACATGCATTTTTAGGAAATGCATTGTGCATAATAGAAATTGTTGCAGCATCCAATCATTTGCAAGATTATGAAATGTATTAAGATTATGATTTAATGATAAAAATCATTAATTCACAACAATAAAACTATTTGTTGGATAATTAATTGTGAGATTCTAATTCAGGCTTGGGTAGTGAGTGATTGGCACCCCTTCTGCAAGGGTTTTACTTCTTGGAAAAATTATATGTTTTTATGTTTATACATGAAAGAAAATTATCTCTCTAATATTTATCTCATTCTGTACGAGATGTAGAATAAATGTATACAGTTGAATGTTCCAGTTTAAGTAATACCCATTCCACATAGGAAAGTCTTAACACGTACAAGATGGTTTGAACTAGAGTCGTGATTCGAACTTTGAATATCTCAAAAGTTCAACTGAATATAATTCTGAAACTAATTGTTGGAATTGGGTACAATTTTGCATTTTTACTTATTTGTGTATGTACGTAATATGTACAATTTTTTTTTAAAATCTTTGGGGGAGGGTATAATATTGAACTTCCGGTGAATGATTTGATATTGAATGGCCCTGCTTTGATTTTCGAAGCTATTAGAAAAAAGCAAAATCTGTTTAATAATAAATTTTAGCTAAGTCAGAATATTTTTTATTTTCAACTAGTCTCGGTCCCCCTCCTGAATTTTCTTCACGCTCCCCCTCTTGTAATTCGGGAACTCCTGCCTTATGTAAAGGCCTGTTTTCCATCGTAAGGACTAAGGATATCTAAGGATTATATTATATTTAAGAATTATATTCGTAAGGACACTAAAAGGATATTTAAATAACTTAGTATAACTCTTATTGAACTCTTGTTATTACCAAAGAAATATTTTTTTTTTCTGTGTTTTTAACAATTTTCAATTTTTGTTGTAGGAGTGTACGCTTATAGACTCAACGCTAAGTGGGAGAAGTTATCCAAGGAGCATGATATATGTAAGTAAAGAAGATATATTAAATATTTATTTAATAATATCGTGACGTGAATCAAAAACAGATTATTATTCCTGCAACAACTAAGATTCAACTACGAATATTACAACTAGGATTACTAACTAAGAGTTCCAGGCTTTTTTTGGAACCGTTACATAACCATATTAGTACGTAATCACATGTGCCGTCAAGATATGACGGGAATGATCTAGACCTTTCTGGATAGTTCATTTTTTTTTATCATTTTTCTATTTTGGACCAGATACAGGACGCGATGGACTAGGGGCTTAGCTGCCTTGAACATTGAAGCATAAGGTTACTCTTGCGTCACTATTGTGTCACTTGTAGTTTTTTTTGTAAAGTTATTATTAATTTGAGCTTTTATTGTTTTTTTGACATTAGAAATTTTTGATGACATTACGTCAGTAAAATTATTTTAAACCCATATTGAAGTTATACCACACAGGAATCTTATTCGTTCAAAGGTTGCATGCAAGCTTAGTTTTTCAAGTATGTTTCTCTTACTTATCGCATTGTTCCGTCCATGGAAGATAGCCCATTGCATAACCTCTCGAAATTTACTCCATTGTACCTCAAAGGCTCTTTTACAAAAGATAGAGCTGCTATCTTTGTACAAAGAAGACGTTCGTTTCACAAAGGACATAGGAAAAAGAAAGGCTTATGTAACACTTTTTTTATTATGTTTTGGATTCTTTTAAGTTTGTTAAATTTCAAAGCCCTTTATAGTAAAAAAATATATATTTTATCATTGCTTTTGTCTCGAATGACTTTGTGTAATTATTGCAGAGATAGATGTTAGCAATATTGTACTTCGTTCTTTAGCTACTTAACGAAATATTTCATGCATAAATATATCCGATTATAACATTCGTATTCCGATCCCACCATCTCTACTCCAGGCCATCATACAAGTCTGGCTTCCCTGCCAGGTTATATATTCGATTGTCTATGTATTTACTTCTTTACGGGTCTGCATATATCATAATGGTAGGATTTTATCTCATATAAAAGACAATATTTTATTATTCCTTTTTTAAAAACTTATTATAAATATCTTTTATTATGAAATCCGGCAATATTTCGTGTAAGAGTTAGGGTTCATACCTTGCAACTTTTTTTTTAATATAGATTAAATTACTTAATATTTTTATTATTAAGAAAAAAATTAATCCTGAACTCCAAGTTATATATTTCTATTAGTCTCCTTTTGTGACTTTTTATTTTGCATTTTCAAGACATTTGTTTTTCCTAGAAGTAAATTTAATAATATGTGTTATAATAATCAATCCTATTGTAAGTATATTTACATTTTTATGTTATTAAAATATCTATTTAAAAAAAATGCATTGAAAATAAATACCTTTTGCTTTGCAATTCCATGTAAGTTGTAAGCTTAAGTCGTCGGATGAACAGATGGATAAACTCAGAATACTTCGTGAGGGAAAATAAGTGAACTCACAAGTATTAGTATTTTTTTTTTCATGCGACGAGGGAAAGTAGGTGCCTTTGAACCAGTTCATCATAATAAAATTCACGTTTTTTTTTTCTGCGAATACTGATAGGAGTTTATGTTATTAAATGAGAAAGAGAAAATCGCGGAAATCTATAAGTAAATAGACATATAAACATTTATTTTATATTGAATTCAGCAATTTATGCTATAATTTATACTTGCTTATACATACAAATGCCTTTTTTTTCTTCAACTTGAATATCCTGAGCTATTTTATAAATTAATTTATTTTAATTTAATCTTCCCAATTTATTCATAAAGCTTATAGTTTGTCTAAAATGAATATTACTTGATATTATAATTTAGAATTTTGTATGCTAGTTATATTGGTAAAGAAACACACATAATATCATAGCATGTTACACTTAAAAATACATGCACCAATTGTATAGCTATCGCCCCACGTGGAAAAGAATAAAATAAAAATAAATTCTGGCACACTCTTGCCCCGTTATGTTTTTTACAATGTCTTCAAGAAAACGTCTCTCTAACTTCCTTCTTCCAAATCCGTTTGCAACGTAACCGTATCCTAAAAAGTGGAATTGGGTTAAGCCAATGTAACACTTTAATGTCCGGAATGCTGAAGCGGTCTTAAGAGCCAAGATCCGCATATGTTTACGATGGTTGAGATAGAGAATGGAAGTTGCAACAGTGATATCTCGGGGAAATTTTGCGAAATATGGAAATTTGTTCATTTAATGTCTCTGTAACCTTTTTTTTTATTGTATTTTCACAATATTATTTATTTTAAATAATATGTAAGCAGCCACCTCTTCATCCGCCCAGGAAATTGATTACGCTTTTCACGGTGTTTGGAAATCTCAAGGTTTAAAAGCATAAAGGCTTGTAATAAAATGAAATAAAAATTCAATATTTACCTCATGAAAATTCTTATTATTATGATATACAAACTGTGTACCAAACTGTGAATGCGCTGAGGACGAAGGAATAGTATGTGTCGAAACATCCAGTCCGACCACACTATTTCGGTTCCTACCGGGTCCTGCTAGGATTGGTGAAACTATCTGAGAGTTTAAATTCTTTAATCCTATGAGAAATAGTTAGCTAGTTTTCGAGAGCTTATATAACGTTAGCTAAGAAATCTTTTGCTCCATTAGAAACTGTTATATATTTGGATATTTTATGTAACGGGGACGAACTGATCACCTGTCTGAAGGCGTCAGTGGGATTATAACAGCCCTTATTTCTTATCCGACATAGTGAAAATAATAGCAACAAATATTAACAATAGCGTTCCAATAATAGATTTATATGAACAATTTTATTGTTAGTAGGTATGTTAACATTATGAAAACAAGTATAAAGTGACTATCATTTTCAGTTACGTTGTTTCATACGAAAATTGGCATGGATGGATTTTTCATGTATTTACATATTTTCTTTTGAGGCCTAGCATTGACGTATTTGCTTTCTAATATTTTTTAAAATGATATAAACCATTTTCCGCATTTTGGGGTTTTTAAATATTTTTACACATCTTTCGATAAATACATATTTTTGTCCAAATTGTAAAACTTTTAGGGAATCTACTTTAAAATTACTGTTAGATATTTACTTATATTAAATCAATAGATGAACAAGTGCGAAGCAGAGAATGAAAAAAGTTTCTTGGAAAATTAAAAGGCACCAAGCAATATTGACACTTCTCCTAAATGTTGATGCCCCCCTTTTATCATATAGATGTCTCATCCGTTACAATGCTTTTATATTGCTTCAGTTGCTTTGTAAATTTAGTGATAAGTTCATACCTAGTTTGTGAAATGCCAAAAAGGAAAGAAAATAGAAAAAGCTTAGCCGCTAAGTTCGCTGAAGAAACATTTCTACCGATCAAGGATTTTTTGTTTTGACCATTTGAAAATGACGAAACCCTTGTAAAATAAGAAACAAAACCAACTCAACCAACTTTTTTAGTTCTGGAGGAGCAAGTTCAAGTAAGTCCAGCTTTAACACTGATTTGTGCCTGACATTGTTAAAGGCCAATTCCTCGGAGATTCCTTTATATAAAATAAATAATCCAGCCTCCAAAATGGTTTTTGAAAAATGATATCGGACAGAAAATGCCGGATCATAGGACCCTTCGAAAAAATTAAATAAGGACATTAATATATTTAAAAGTTGGACCAAATAATTTCATATATTGGGGCCGGTCCGAGTTGGGTCTCAATTGACGAAACGATGGACCCTCTAGGAAGATATTTGGCAAACACTCAGCCTCTCCTACACACGCATATTCACTCAATTGCGAATTTTTAGAAACATGTGACCTTGGTAGTGTTGCAAGGTTTTTCGACGATTCGATTACTCTCCTTTGGAATGAAAACAAATGCGACAAAGTTTGGCTATTTTTGCCCGATGCAGATCCTTACACGTGTATAATAAAGGCTGGCTGGCAACGTATTGGAGGTTTTTATCCAAAACTAATTCAGGTGAAATGTTTGGCACATTGCTTTGCATCGCGTTGCTGAAACGGTCAGTGCATTATTTCCAAATGTAGATGCATCAATTTCTAATGTGAAAAAAATATATTTGAAGGCACGAGGTCGTATTACTATACTCGTATTCAAAGAAATGTATCCTGAGATTTGTTTACCACCTTAACCAGTCCTTACGGGCTACTTAGAGAAATACGAAAAAAATAAAGCAAATATGATCCACTCTAGATCTTGATTCTTCAGCAGCGATATAAAAATCAAACGCTCTCTTCAAAGATGATAAATTACAATACGATCTAGTTTACTTAGCTAGTAACTAAGCTTTTTTATCTCGTGCCATAAAAATATGGCACTAGTTGACAGCTTGGAAGTTTTGCAAAACATAATTGAGAAAACAAATGAAGCCTAAGGAAACCACGGAGCCTGGACTTGACTTATAAAATATTGTACGCTAGCACAAACGAGAAAACTCCGAGAAAGATTTGGCCCTTGAACTTAAAGAGCTAAATGCTTTTAAATTCGCACCCGTCACGTCAGTCGACGTGGAAAGAACTTTCAGTAAATACTAAGCTTTACTTCGACTGAATCGTTGCCGAAGAAAATCTAAAAAATGTATCTTATTTGCAATGTTACTGATGGTGAAAATGAGGAAGTTTAATATTTGATTTTCCATTTTCAATGTTTTTTTAACTTTTCATGTTTTAATTGTATATTTATTTCCTAAATGAATACTGAACTTTAAATATTTTAATTTTCTGTCCAAATTTTCATTTCCTTTTTTTTGTTCATATTTTTATTACATATATTTGCAAATATACGTCTATATTTAGGTACATATTTTGTAAATTTTATCACATAAAAATTCTAACTATAGTTGTTACATATAAATTCCTAATATTTATCCAAGTTGAATAAGCACGTTTATTTTACTTTAAGGATAGAGACCTAATTTATTTTACAATCTAGCGTGATCATTATGTTATATGTTTCACATAAATAAAGTCTATTCAAAATTCGATATTGTTTTTCATTCTTTATTATATGCACATACAATAAGAAAAGTCAAATGTCTTGTTTGTTGTTATGTTACTGAATCGTTGCTTGTTCTAAGATTAAAACCTGGATTTGAATTTTGCAGATAAGATAAATAATTTTTGTTGTGAAATATAAATGTATGTTGCAACTTCGATATTTAATATAGGGTTTGTTGGTATGTTTAAAACAATGATAGACCACTCCCTCTCAACTAAGAATGAGAGAGAACTCTCCCGAGAGAACCATCCCTAAGGTAAACTAGTTTTATGAAAAGTCATTACTTTCTTTTATAACTATTTTTTCTTGCAGTCCAAAATAATTAATTTGTTAATGAACAATTTCCTTTTACTAATTGATCCTTAAATATAAGCTTCACATAATTTAATTATACCCAACTTTTTGCCATTCAAGCCTTTTTCAAGGTAAGATTTCCAAAAACGAATTTCAATTAATCATGTCATACATTTAAAAAATATAATCATCTACATAATCAACAATATGTCTATTTATCCCTGACTATGAAACCGCTACAATTAATTATGATAAATGCCCATGTCAAATACAATTCAAAAATAATAATGGTCAAAAAAACCCTATCCTCTGAAAGCTTGAAGTCAAATTGTTCCACTATTAATTTAATTTTTTTTTCTCGAATATTAGTCTTTGAAAGGTGGGTTATAAGGCTTGCTTTCCATCCTGGCGGGTTCAACGATCAAGCATTCACTTCCTAGTGAGAGCTCGCTCCTAACCACATTTTGGGATTTCCTCTTTCCCGATGTTGTGTTGCAATGGAATTCTCCGAAATACAGTATGTAAAATAGAAGTATAATATAATTATTTGCATTTGGGTGGATCCCTATATGCTTAATATAGAAATAGAAAATAAATAATAAAATTTTAAAGCAGGAATTTATGTTATGTATTGAACAAAATAATAATAATAATAATATATATAGTAATACTCTAATATATACAAGAAAAAGGGTTATGCTTTGCCCAGACGAACTATCGCGGTGGAATTGGCCGATGCTGTAACAGTTCCAAGAGTGGAAGAGAACCTTGAAGGAAAGTGAAGTGCTAAGGTCAAGAGAAAGTCGGCGTCTTATCTGCCCCCACGCCTACATACACTCTTGTAGATCTATTTGTATATATTTGTATTTTTTTGTTTTTCTATTTAATCAACGGGAATTCGCAAAAATAATTACTGTAGAATGCATATTACTTGATTGCCCCAAATATAAACTAATACATACTGAAGATGAATTATACAGAAATGAATAACATTTTTTTTTTTCAAAATAAGTATTACCTAGGAATATTATTACATGACGGATCGGAAAGAATAGTCGAAATTGTAAATAAGAAAATCTATCAAAAGAAAGATTTGAATTTTCCTTGTTACAACATTTATTCATAGATATTAAACTGTAACAGACACTATCGCTAATATAATGGTCACATTATTCTTGTTTAAATTTTACGACATTTCAGTTACATCGGATCATGATTGGAAAAAAATAAATTTTCTAAAATTTGTTTGTCATCAAAAATTGAGTTGTGTCACTATTCTAGCCGACCGGTGATATTATATTGGATTGATGCAAAATTAATGCAGGTTTCCTCTATTGCGATATATTAATTCCAATTGTGTAAACAAAGCAAATCCTAACATTGATCATAATTATACCAAAACAAACCTTATCTAATACCCTCTCTTTCACCATGAATTTGATCAGTAAAACCGTTTTGTTCGGTGTGTTCAAAGGTCTTAAATCGAAAATGTCGAAGGACGATTTTCGTCAAATTTATTTTTACGAATTTAAATAAGGGCGCAGCGCTGCGCAAACGGCTCGTAATATTAACGAAGTGTGGGGTCAGGGGGCTATTAACGAGTGCACGGTGCAGCGTTGGTTCCAGAAGTTTCGCAGTGGAGATTTCGACCTCGAAGACAAGGAAGGTCGGGGCCGTCATTTTGCTCTTGACAACGACCAGCTGAGGTCAATAGTGGAAGAAGACCCAACCAAAACCACCCGAGAAATAGCGAAAGAACTCGGCGTGAACCAATCCACAGTTGTACGCCACTTCGAAGCAATTGGTAAGGTAAAAAAGTTGGCCAAGTGGGTGCCACACCAATTAAACGACCACCAAAAAAATTGCCGCTTTGAAATCTGTTCCATGCTTGTGACACGCAATAAAAATGATCCATTTCTTGATCGCATTGTGACGTGCGATGAAAAATGGATCTTATACGACTACAGAAGGCGTTGTAGGCACTGGCTGGGCAAAGATGAACAACCAAAACCTTTCCCGAAGCCCAACCTACACCCAAAAAAAGTTATGGTCACAGTTTGGTGGTATACTGCTGGTGTTATCCACTACAGCTTTCTCAATCGAGGTGAGGCTATAACTGCTGACAAGTACTTTCAAGAAATTGACAACATGAATCAAAAATTACAATGTCTTTGCCCAGCATTGATGAATCGGAAGGGACCTATCCTTCTCCATGATAACGCCAGACCACACGTCGCACAACCAACCCTACGACGACTGCACGAGTTGGGGCTACGAAGTTCTCCCACACCCACCTTATTCACCTGACCTCTCTCCTACAGACTTCCACTTTTTCAGGCATCTGGATAACTTTTTGAGGAAGAAAAATTTTCAAAACCAGGATGAAATTGAAAATTCTTTTCGTGACTTCATTGAGTCCAGGGATTCAGATTTTTTTCTGGTGGAATACGAAAGCTTGTTGAACGTTGGCAAAAGTGCATTGATTCAGATGGAAATAATTTTGATTAAATATATATAGTTAAAGTAAAGATATGGCCTATTTTCAATGAATGTTAAAAACCTCCATTAATTTTGCATCAACCCAATAGTACCTGTCAAATAATGTTAATAATATTTTATTTCTCAATAGTCACTATAAGATTGTTTAGTAGTAACAAAACGAAAACATAATCTTTATTAGGTTTTTACATGATCTGTTATCAACAAGTCAAACATTAAACTTCACCATATGATTTTAATATAATTAAGTTAGATATTAATCCAAAGAGGTTATCTATATTACGACCAATAATATCTCATATTCAAACCCAAATATGAGACTTATTTTGGCATTTAGGGCAGAACTTTGAGGTTCCGCAAAACATTAAAGGCCCATGAACTACAAAAAACATATTGGGTAATTGATTTGGAATGATGATGGTTGACCGCATTTTGAATATGTATGAGAATAGTCCGTGGTGGCGGTCAAAAAATTACAAAATAGTATTATACTATTCTTTTCATTACAAATTAGTATTAAACTACTCATATTAAAAAATACTTAGGGCCATAACATCTTAAATTTCTCTATTCACAACAATGTGAACACCATAACAGTAAAATCATATATACACGACAAATACATTTGTTTGTTTTTTTCTCTCCTCCAGTTGACGCATTCATATTATAAAACATTTTCTTATTTAGAAATAAATAAAATATTTTACTGTTATTTAAAAATTATAAAGACAGTTTATTTGTAAACACTCTAGCATAAATAAAAAGTTGACATAATATTGTCTTTTAGTTTTCCTTATTCTCTGCTACGGCATCTTTGCGGTCAGATTTCTCCTTTTAATGTCTTTAATTCTGTCGTTGTCTTTGTTTTTTAGCAGAATATTTGTAAAATTTATCAATATTTATTAAGTTATATATTTTTTTAAAATGCATCTTGTTCGATTAGGCTTATTATGAATATGAAATATCGTCAATGGTTATATGCACGTTGTTTAGTATATCTTGCAACTGGTCCTAAAATAATAAGTTTAGAGTTGTTTAACTCGATTATTTAGTTGCAAGACTCAAATTTATTTTTTTATTTCTTTAATGTTATGCTATTATGACTGATCGATCAGACGGTGCTGCACTGGGTATAAGGCTCAACTAAATTAATATATTTTTTTTTTTTATTTATCAGGAAAGAATCATCAAAATAGATACTAAATACCAAAATAAAAGTCGTTAAGGATTTATTTTAAATTATTTAAGTTATCATAGATTCTAATCCGATTGTTTTCACAACAGCCATCCCACCAAAACCGGAAGATTTCTTAAGCCCCTTAGCATTCTTCACAACTTAAAATAAATAGCTACAAACCTGGAAACCGGTCTATCTTTAGTGTGGAAATAGAGGAGTATTTCGAAATAGTAATGAATTACATTTTTGTTTGAAAATTCGAAATGAAGAGATCTGATTCAGAATTGTTTTCTTTCTCCTACGTTCATGAAAAGTAAAAAAAAAAAAATTAGGCAAATACTTTATGCCAGATAAAAAAAAAAAATATATTCTGGTGCGATTTGCGCAACTCACAATTTTCACTTACCTACCTACTTGATTTGATATCTACGTGTTTTGATAAGTACATAAACGCCATTCAGCAACTTCACAAGCAAACTTTTTCCAAATTTATTTACTTATTTTTGTATGTTTCCGTAAGTTATAGAGTATTATAATTACTGCAAAACTTGAAACTTCTCTGTACTTTTGGAATAATTATTTTGTTCTTTTTCACAACAATCACCCAACCTGAAAAACAAAAATATAAACAATAAAAAACCGTTCTCTCGTTCAAGAAACAATTTGCCACAGAATAAATTCTCGCAAAAATAAAAAAATATAAATGCTAATATAAAAATCTGGTGCGTGCGCGCAACACACAACTTTCACTTACCAACTTACTTAGATTAGAAATTGACGTCTTTTGCTAAATATCATTTCCCAAAGTCACACATTTTTCTACATTCATATCTTATTTTTGTTAATCGTTAAAGCCGTTTTTGAGTAAATAAAAAAACCCCGTGAAAATGATACAAAATTAATTAATTAAAGTCCCCCCTCCCGTAGATCAATTTTGATGAAATTTTTACAGTCATATCTCGGGCATATAAAAACATCAAATACCAAGTTTGATCAAAATCGTTAAAACCGTTTTTGAGTAAATAAAAAAACACCTGAAAATGATACAAAATTTATTAAGTAAAGTCCCCCCTCCGGTTTATCAATTGTAATGAAATGTTGGTTATCACATCTTTGGCATATTAATACATCAAATACCCAGTTTGATCAAAATCGTTAAAACCGTTTTTGAGTAAATAAAAAAAACACGTGAAAATGATACAAAATTTATTAAGTAAAGTCCCCCCTCCGGTTGATCAATTGTGATGAAATTTTTACAGTCATATTTCAGGCATATAAATACATCAAATACCCAGTTTGATCAAAATCGTTAAAACCGTTTTTGAGTAAATAAAAAAAAAAACCGTGAAAATGGTACAAAATTTATTAAGTAAAGTCCCCCCTCTGGTTGATCAATTATGATGAAATTTCTACAGTCATATCTCGGGCATATAAATGGATTAAATATTCAGTTTAATCAAAATCGTTAGAGCCGTTTTTGAGAAAATCGAAAAAAACTTAAAAAGTTATTAAATAAAGTACCCCCTCCCTTTGAGCAATTTTGATCAAATTTTTGCTGTCACATCTCGGGCACATACATACGCTAAATACCTAATTTCAGGTTCGCACGGTTTATAGTTTTTGAGCTAGTCTGTTCACACACACACACACACACAGACACACACACACACACACACACACACACACACAGACCATTTTGCGGGACTTGGTTAATTGGACTCAGGGGACCCCAAAACGTGTATTTCCGTTGAAAACCGGAAGTCGAAATTTTTCACGATCGCAATACTTCCACTTACTATATATTTCATATATAGGTAAGTGAAAGTAAAAATTAAATTTTATAAAATACTTAAGAAATAAAAAGTGTATTTCAATTTGAAAAAAAAATATGAAAATTTCTCTGAATTATTTCTATTCATCCTTAATCGATTGTTACATCGATATATGGCATACCGCATGTGAGATAACTTTTTCCGCTCCCTTGGACGGTTACGCTTGCCCTTTAAAGCCTGTAATTTTCTGAGGAGTGTGCTTTCCAAAGGAAACTCTGCAATTAGCTTACTGCCATTTCCGGCAAAATTCTTTTTGGATTTTATATTAGTCACTGACATTTGTTTTTTATATGTATTTTTTTTTATAAGAAAAATCCACTCTCTTCCAATTTTATCTGAATCAAAATCAATATTTGGGAACCAGTTGTTGTGTAACGATGACTGCGGCTGCTCGCTCTAGAAGGTCGCGGCTGGAAAGTTTCGGTGGAGGAACTAATTAAGAGAAGATTGCATAATGAAACAGCCCTTTAGGAAATTATTCAAACTTAATTATAAACATCGATCATTGTAACTAGTTTTTCTTCTGAATTAGCTTTCAAGATCACGTCGTCTCCGAATTTATTTTACGTCTGTCATACCTAAGAGAGATTATTGTTTTATTTAAAGGGAATTATAAACAAAGAAGAATATCGAGGGCACCGTTGTAATCGCACTATGTTAGAGGAAATGTTAACAAAATTTTCATGTTTCAATTTCAAATTCGTCCCTGCTCCTTGGGAAAGCTTTAAAGAGCAAATTTGTTCTTTCATGTCAATCAGAGCCTGCTTGTGAATAGTAGGATGCAACAATTTTCGAGCTTAGTTCAATCGGGAATAAATGAGAACCTGTTTACATTTACCCCATACTGCTTCTATCTATCTGGACTAATGTGGATATGTATTTTGTACGGTAGATACTTTTAAGGCCAGTGACCCCTAGTTCCTTGAACACAGTCGAATCGACACTATTAAAGTATCTTGTTTTTTTTATTTTATAACAATGACATAACAACCGACTTCTCAGTTTCCAGATATTGTTGGTAACTACTGCAGTCTTTGAGTTTAAGGACACTGTGATCCAGTAGTTCCTTTTCAGTGGTGGTGTTCACTGCGACCCGCGGACAGGTATTAATTGCTATACAAGGCATAGTGCCCCCTTGTGGCTAAGTGGGCAATCAGTCAGTGTTCAGTAGTACACACGTAGCAGCAGGAGACTGAGGTATCATCTCCAGCCCTATTAACAAACATTTATTTTTTCTATTTACCCCCAAGGACAAAAGGTTACGGGGTTACACCACTCGGCATCAGCAATAGCTATGTTCATAGCCAAACTCACATACTACACATAGGCAACCTAACATCCTAAATGGATAATAATAATAGTTGAATGAATCGCACTTATTTCGCTTTTGTAGCTGCATTTTAGCAAGAGATCCACGAGCTACCAACTTCGAAAATCATTATTTTTCACGACCAGAATTAAATCGACAACCATTCGACGATCATATGTTCAGAAAAGGCGTCAAACTCTTTTCAATATGACATTGTCAATGTTAACAACAAATTTAGCCCCGATTGTTACCTTGTGTCATGGTGTGATTGCTTGTTTCCATTTACCCCGACGTAGCCTATTGTGCACTAGCACCTTTTTAAATTAACTTAAATCATATTCTTATAAAATAAGAGAAAATACCAGCGAAAGTAATAATAACAACGATTGCATGAAATTTGTGATTAGTGTATCGAATGGCCATAATTACCATTAAAAAAAACTAAGCAGCAAAGGTTTACCTCTAAGGTCCTATTTCGCTCTTTTGTTTTTAAAATCAGAGTGAGTTAATCCTTATTGTCTATGCTTAGATGAGGAAAAAGAACTTAAACTGCCTCTATGCAATTCAGAATATCAGGAAGTTCTGTGTGTGTCGCTCAAAAACATTTTAATTCCTTTGGTTGGAGTATTATAGGTCTCCAAGTGCGATCTACATCTGCTGCTCATATTTTGCCTCCTACTGCTGCTGGTTCTCTTCTTCCGTGATTGAAGTGCACACAGCTGAACGCTTAAGGAATTCCGTATGGATGTTCAATCCGATTTGACTGTTGAATAATTTAACTAGTACTTACTACCGTTTTGTGTAAAGTTATATAGATTAATTAAAAGAATATTTTGTTTTATTGGCTGATAATGAAAAACAAAATATTCTTATAACTAAGCTGTATAACTTTACTCAAAACTATAGTTAAGATATATATATATATATATATATATATATACACTTAATCCCTTACTTATACATTATATATTGTAAGTACATACATGGCAAACCCTCAGACTTTGACTACAACTTAAGCAGACGTTATAACAATTTTAACAAAACGCCATGACCCCAGTCTAAATAAAAGCGCATATCTACTAAAAGCTATACGTATATAGCCTCACAAATTTATCGATAACAAATATTCCACAAACAATGCAAACTCAAAAAACTAAAAACTTGTTAATACAATATTCAAGACTAGTAGTATAC
Source organism: Aelia acuminata (assembly GCA_911387785.2). NCBI lineage: Eukaryota > Metazoa > Arthropoda > Insecta > Hemiptera > Pentatomidae > Aelia > Aelia acuminata. Next base: position 73,980,391 of record OU426983.1, on the reverse strand, counting down.
GCAACTTTGTACGCTAGTAATAAACTCAACATACCACCGACTTACGATAACCAAATGTAGACTAACACAACTTTTACATTAAATTCACGGACATAAAAACGAACGAAATGGCCATAACTGAAATATCTTCTTATAGGGGGCGACTGAAAAGAAGTTGAATGAGAGACCTACCTCAACTAGGTGATTGGATTAGGACCATGAAAATACTAGATGTAACAAAATACTTTAACTCATTTGCTAATTGAAGATTAATCGCAAATAAAAATATGAAGTTAAAAGAAAAAGGAGAACAAGTGGCATGACTTTTCTTCTATCTTCCAAATATTTTTAAGTGCTTTAAAGATGGCCATGAATCAGTCATATATCGAAGTGGTGACGAATAGATGAATTAGAAAGACTAAGATGATGCAATTATGAAGGAAAGGCTGCAGTGCAATAACGATGTGTGAAAGCTGTGTTGCATGGATCCAAGATCCAGTAGGCAGCCGCTCGATTCCGGTACGGTCTGCCTCAGGATGTTACTCCAGATTAATAGACTGTAAAAGAGGGAGATGAGATACAGATATGCATTTTCTTCTCTTGGAATTTATAATGTAGTGTTTTTTTTATAAATCAGGCTACCAACAAGGAATAGGTTACCTGTAAAGAATCAGGTTATTAGTGCAAAAATGAAAGTGCATAACTTTCCATGTTTAATAATGAATCTAATTGTAACAAGTGAATAATATCAAGAACTCAACCTTTAATGGAGGTTCTGTTGGTAAGAGAATTTGAAATTGAAACGAGTCTACAATTGTCTTAAAAATGTAGAAAAACAATAATTAGATGAAAATATTCATAAAGCGATGATCAATCTATTTTGGTAGTTATTTACAATGCTCAGAATTCCTCAAGTCTTCCATATCCTTTCTGATCGATACATTATCAATTTTCACTAACAGCCAATTGTAATTTATTACTCGTTTTTTGATTCTTTAATTAATAATGCACACACAGCAAAATGCGAATCAGATGGCATCTCAATCAGCGAATGAGATTGCTTAATGTAGGAAATAATGACATGTTAAGAATAAGAGAAGGAAAAATACCCTCTTCCCGACTTGATTCAATTACCATAGTCCGTTAAAAG